>WWET01000303.1:164429-175303 GCA_011038615.1 Limnodynastes dumerilii
ACATATGCCTTACACTTTTTATAAGGCTAGAAGTAAAGTAATATGTAAGGAGAAGTCTAGACGGAGGGCACACAAGCCTTGGCTGAGGACGTTACATGGCCTGGGTCTCTCCTCATGCCAGACAGCATCCATTATTAGCTCGTATCAATGAAGATATTGTAGGCCTGACCTGGCGTATTAGCAGAGAGAAACGGAGACCCAAGGGAGCAAAGGTGCTTTTAATCCGATTACAAAACATAACAGGTTTGTACGAGGGTTGGGACACGATTTTTCTTTCACACGGGCCATTCATGAGGTAGGGGCAAAGGCTGCACGTAAAAGGCTCTTTCTCTAATCTCTGCAGGCTGCTTTTGAAGCCCACTGTGACAGTGTTAGGCTGGAAGCTAACAAAAGATGGAAGGGACGGCTCAGAGGAAGAAAGAGGACAGGATATTAGAGCCTTCCTTTAATGAACTCCAACAAGTCTTTACATTAGGAGTTGACAAACTATCACCGGGGCCTGTAAAGGATGCATCAAAGAGGAAAGTGATTAAACATGGGCCTATTCTCCTCTCCAGCTTTAATGATGACATAACGGACAGCGTTCAGCCTGCATTATTTTACAGGCTGGCAATAGATCAGATTAGCTCTATTATTCCGTCCCAAGAGGGGGGTCAGCAAATCTGTAGATTACTCCATTGATGGGCTAGGTAGGAGCTGATGGGTGACCTGCCGATAGGAACATGGAAGGACAAGAGGTCACGCTGGGAAGCCGCGGCGCTGATTACAAAGTTGACTGTGCAGCAGCGCAGGCCATTGGCTACAAACTGCGTGGCAGCCATTTTTCAGTGACCTGAATTCACTAGGCATTAGTGACATCACGGAGGACATGAACCGTGTCATGTGGTTGACTTGTAGCAGAAGGAAGCCATTACCTTTCTACATGCACACTGACGCAGGAAATTGATTAAAGCAAATGGCCCTAGGTAACCTGTGGCCCTTAAATCCATCATCTTTGGCCCCCAAGTCTTTTCTTTGTCGATGTTAGATGTTATCCCTTTTTTTCTTTGTATTTTTTAACAAAACCCGTAAGAGCCTCATTCATACCTGAGCTTAAAAACGAACGCATCCCACGTGCCATAAATCTGAGAGCAAATAATGTTTGTTCTGTACAGGATCTAGACATCCATCAAATAGCAGCACTGGATCCCATGTATGACAGATTATGTATGTACACAGAGCAGCCAATCACAATGCAGCTACATTCCCAGATACATTCCCTTCCCCCAAACTCAAATGCAGTGTGCTACACAGTGATGTATAGTGGAAATGGTGGTTATGCTGTGTGCAGCGCTACAGTTATAATGTAAGAGTAGATTAACCTTGTTACATTCCTTATATCAAATCCCCCTCTCCCTCCTGTACCTGGCTATACTCCTTATATCAAATCCCCCTCTCTCTCCTGTACCTGGCTATACTCCTTATATCATATCCCCCTCTCCCTCCTGTGCCTGGTAACACTCCTTATATGATATCCTGCTCTCCCTCCTGTGCCTGGTTATATCCCTTCTATCATACCCCTTCTCCCTCCTGTACCTGGTTATATCCCTTCTATCATACCCCTTCTCCCTCCTGTACCTGGTTATATCCCTTCTATCGTATCCCCTTCTCCCTCTTGTACCTGTTATATTCCTTCTATAATATCCCCCTCTCCCTTCTTTACCTGGTTATATCCCTTCTATCATATCCCCCTCTCCCTCCTGTACCTGGTTATATCCCTTCTATCATATCCCCACTCTCCCTCCTCTACCCGGTTATATCCCCCTCTCCATCTCTTCTATCATATCCCCCTCTCCATCTCTTCTATCATATCCCCCTCTCCATCTCTTCTATCATATCCCCCTCTCCATCTCTTCTATCATATCCCCCTCTCCATCTCTTCTATCATATCCCCCTCTCCATCTCTTCTATCATATCCCCCTCTCCATCTCTTCTATCATATCCCCCTCTCCATCTCTTCTATCATATCCCCCTCTCCATCTCTTCTATCATATCCCCCTCTCCATCTCTTCTATCATATCCCCCTCTCTATCTCTTCTATCATATCCTCCTCTCCCTACTCATGTTGTCAGGATTATGGCTTCTGTACAGTAATATGCCCATTATAAAATATTATTGCTGCTGGGATGAATAGGAGGAGATCTTTTTCTGTAGTTATTGGCAGCCGTCATAGACATATGTTTTCCGCATTCGTATTCCCTGCGATCTTATCAAGTCTTATCACGTCCCCCATTGATTTGCCAGCGTTTTGCTAATGTACAAAATTCTACACACATAAGAAGGGAGCAGGGACCACACACACCATATGCTTCACACCACGATTGGAAAAAAACATCTTTGGCACCATTCCTGACTCTTTGGTAGATTTGTGACACATTCGTAGATTCAGGAACTCACTTACAGTATGTACATATCATGTTTTTCATCTCTTTGCTGAGAGACCATCTTTTGACAATGGTTCCACATGAATCGTGTTATTTAGTCCCTGAACTGCTGCATAGTTCCGCAAGGAGATCATTTGTTCCATTACGTGACAGAATATTTTTGACCTTTGTGAAATTATTTTTGTTTATTTAACATACCAGATTTCTGCAGTAAATGCTCCTAAGGATACAGTAGAAAGGGATTTTACAAAACATTGGTAGCCATATTGTCGAAGCCCACTTCCTGTCCTCCATTTGCATGTTATGCATAAATGCCAAACGTTTACATTTTTTCTTTTGTATTTTATAGTTCAATTCTACAACTATACAACTCTATATCTGTGAATTTACATTTTGTTTTTTATAAAATACCCAATGGCTTTTAGTATCTATGGTCTTGGGCATTATTGAAAGGACAGCTCGTCCTCTGCCTAGCACCTCGGACTCACAGCTGCCTCTCGAGCTGGCGTCCAAGGGTTCTGATCTGAGGACACTGTTTGTCTTGTGTCTGTGTGTTCTCCCGTTGTTTACTTGGGGTCCATATGCTTGCTACAATTTTTCCCATGGCCTAAAGACATTGTGTTGGGTTAATTAGCCCTGGTGTATGTGTGTAGGGGAATTAGAGAGTAAGTTCTGCAGGAGACAGTGGATGATCTACCTAAATAAAATTGTCTGGCTGGAGAGATAAAACATAAATCTCGCTCAACTTTCTTTTGAACCTCTTGACAAACCCCTAAATCTCACCACAAATCTAATTGTCTACAGAGCTCCACGCCTCTCCCCCCAGTTAATCATCCGGGGCCATTAAATCCATCCTAATTTAATAACCTGACCCTATTTTGAATAACATATCATTTTAAAGTGCAAGAGCTGGAAATAAAAGGACATTTCTCTGAAACAAGAGTTGTCTGAATTAATCTTATAGTAATATTGAATGAGTTTTAAGATTGTTGTGGTTTTTTCCCCCACGTCCCAAATTCAGTTACAGGATGAGCCACGAGCCCCTATTTATTAACCAGCAGAATTTTCTAGATAATGTTGAAATTTCTGTGGATGCGTTATTAGTAGTATTTATGGCTGATTCAGGACAGACAGATGTCTTGTGATGGAACCTTTCACACTGTGTAGTCAGATGCACAGAATGTTTTATCGGCGTATAAAATCCAGCTGTAATGCATCTTGCAGGAGGAGCGGGGTGTTCTGATGCCGGTTAATACATAGGGTCTGTGTCTTCTTAAGTAAATTCATAACTTCAATCAATGGACCAGATCCAGAATTACGTATGACAGCCCATTTACACATTCAGAATGCATAAGTACTCCCAGTTCCAGATTTACTAAGTTGTGGGAAAGTGGAGATGTTGCCCATAGCAACCAATGAGATTCTAGCTTTCACTTTTCTATTACGTACTAGATAATGTTAGCTAGAATCTGATTGGTTGCTATGGGCAATATCTCCACTTTCCCATTCCCACAACTTAGTAAATCTGGCCCGAACAGAACAGTTTTGGATTACTCATAGTTACCCATTCCGATGGTGGCGTCTGACAGACTGCCATGCAAGCAGTGTGTATGTAAAGTGGGTTGAGGGAGGTGTTTAAATTGCATGGTAAGGGCTTGGTTATGCCCTTACATAGACCCTATTGAGCACAGCTGCTGTGTGAGTACAAATGATAATGTAAAATATAGAATAAAGGAGTGGGAGCGTGTAGTGATCACTATGAATGTGTGGAAGCTAAAACTTGTTTTGTACTGATACAAAATATAATTACAAATGAAAACAAGAATATAACTGATTATTCCGATGTCTGTCCCTGTGTGGTTAGATAACACATGCCCTCTGACAATACTCCAACGAGGTTTTATTTCACATATGGGAGAAGCTCCATAGGAAATAAAAGGAAGGAATGTAAAAAAGGGGAATATTTAATATCAATTCACATAAAACCACCTAAAAAATCACAAGTACAAGTACTACATGGACTTCAAGAGTAAATAAAACCATAAGAACCAGAGTATCAGCTCCATACTGAGCCTACAGATGGAAAAAGTATAGGACCACCGCAGAGTACTGGGAAAGTGGTAGATGGAATCCATCTATGCAGGAGCGGTCCATGGAGCCGTGGGTATGAAAGCTTCTTTGCTGGAATCAGCACTAACGCATTTCAGGGGTTCTGATAGCAGTATTCTACTTTAAGATTTCTGATTTGTTCTCACCTAAATTGGGGTTTGGTCAGAAGTCCAAATAGGGAAGCATGTGCAAGGAACGCCTACACTGCAAAATTATATACGCCACCCCCCACTAGCATCTGTTACTGCCCTGCCATCAGAAACGCGTTGGTTTATTAGTCACTACAGACGTCTGGATCTTGAGGATTGTACTGAATTTGTGCTGTATGCGCAATTGCAAGAAGTGGTCGTTTTCCAATCCCAGTGATCGGAAAATGCCCCCATTTCGAAAGGCTCAATCCGGTCCAATGACAAAGGTGATGATGTTATGTGCATGTACTGGAGCTAGACAGGCTTTGTATAAAGATGCATATGGCTGGCAACAAGGCCGACGTGGTGCTAGGTTTTGCGTGCAGTTGCGTTAAACCGTAAATTGCAACTAAACTACTCAGCTCCCTTGTTACAATCATATGCAAAAAAGCTAATTAATAATAAGAGATGGAATTCAAATTGTGGGTTTCAATAAGATTAAAAACACTGTTTTGTACTGTGCATGTTCACGCATCTGCGCTACCCAATCAGAACACATCCAGATTTAAGAGACAATTGTGCCTGATCCAGAGGTACACCCGCCATCGCTTGGACGGCGGGCGTAAGTGTAAGATTGGCTTTTGCGCATGCGCCGGGCAGCTGTTGCCCAGCGTTGCTACTGCAACGCCCAATCCTGGATCGGGCGTCCGTAGCAGCGCCGTAGGGACGCTGGAGGGGACGTCCTCCAGCATCCCTACGTTCAGGCTAGTGCTGTTGGTCGGCGTCGCTACGGCAACGCCCGATCGTGGATCGAGTGTCCGTAGCAGAGCCGTAGCAGAGCCGTAGGGACGCTGGAGGGGACATCTCCCAGCGTCCCTACGTTCAGGTTAGTGTAGGTGGGCAGGGGGAGCTAGTTTAATGAGGGTGGGGGGGCGGGCTAGGCGGCCTTTTAGTCAGGTGACAGTAAAGGCGTTCCCTTTCTCTGTGTACCCATAAAGACAGAAGGTGTGGCTGAGCTGACAAGTGGGTGTTCCCTCTTAGTCAAGTGACAGTAGAGGCGTTCCCTTTCTCTGTGTACCTATCAAGACATAAGACAGAAGGCGTGGCTGAGGTGACAAGTGGGTGTTTCCTCTTAGTCAGATGACAGTAGAGGCGTTCCCTTTCTCTGTGTACCTATCAAGACATAAGACAGAAGGCGTGGCTGAGGTGACAAGTGGGTGTTTCCTCTTAGTCAGGTGACAGTAGAGGCGTTCCCTTTCTCTGTTGGGAATTTCCATTCAAAACTTAAGCGGATACCTCAGAAATCTTTTATCAAAATCCAAGCGCTTAAAAATTGGAAGTCGTAGATTCCGTTAAAAAATTACTACACATGCGCAGTAGTAAAAATCGCTAAACACCGGATGTATATGTTATATGTCCGGTACTCGAATACGGGCCACAATGAATTTCAGAGAACACAGATAACAGATGGCACAAAAGAAACCCAAGAAATATACCGGTTGCAGTCTCCGATCCGATGGCCCGCTTTGCGAAATAAAGACACCCAAAAAGTAACTTTTGGCTGTCTCTATTTCACAAAGCGGGCTATTGGACCAGAGACTGCAACCGCCTAATAATAGGCCCCATTTTCGGTATACTATGTTAGTGCAGCTTTGGAATAGTGGAGCAGTTGCTATAGGTTACAGCTCCTTTTTCTGTGCACCAATTTTAAGCTATGCTAATTCTTTATATGTTTTTACCTTTGCCATTTCCTGTGTCCTGACCGATGGTAATAAATAATTGTAGGTCGCGTCAGCCTCAAAATATCTTAGTTAGGGACCTACTAAGAAAGAAAAAAGTAGCAACTACTTTGTAATAAAAAAATAAGAAGTTTTCTTTCCATTCTGTCGCTATATTGCTCTGTGTTGACGATACTCAGCAGACTCCAAAAAGAGCCCTAGAGACGGTGCTAACTGGGCGGGGAGTGTGGTTCACGATCGTCTTCATTTCGAAAGACCATTGTACTGCGGCTGACTACAGACCGATGGCAATTGTAGAGAGCGGCAGTGATGTGCTGCAGTCGCGAAGAGTCCGCAACCTAACCTTAACCCTCCGTGCCCCGCAGCCTAACCCTAATGCTCCATGCCCTGCAGCCTAATTTCAACGCTCTATACTCTGCAGCCTAACCCTCCATGTCCCGCAGCCTAACCCTAACACTCCGTGCCCTGAAGCTTAACCCTAACTCTCCATGTCCTGCAGCCTAACCCTAACGCTCTGTGTCCTGCAGCCTAACCCTAACCCTCCATGCCCTGCAGCCTAACCCTCCATGCCCCGCAGCCTAACCCTAAACCCCTGTGCCCCACAACCTAACCCTAACGCTCCATGTCACGCAGCCTAACCCTAACGCTCCATGCCCCGCAACCTAACCCTCCATTTCCCACAGCCTAACCCTCTATGCCCTGTAGCCTAAACCTAAAAATTGTGTCATCAAGCCCCGCCTATCCCTAGTAACACTGCCTCTCATGCGGGAGTTTTGTCGGCTCTCCAGGGAGAAATGCCCGAATTTCAGGAGTCTCCCGGATATTCCGGGAGAGTGTTCAACCCTGACCTACGGTCTGCAGGAGAAGAAAGCTGTGCACGGCTGTGTTACCAGATGAACGGTGCTGCTGCTCTCCAACAAATATGCCTAAATAGGCCTGTTTCTGCCAATTAAGCTGCCGGTGACCTCTGGAGCCTCAGAAGAGTCTGCACCCTGGACGAGAGGCCCAGCGAGGCTGAAACCCAATCTTACGCTCCTCCCCCTCCTACTAAAGTCAGGGGTAATTACGCTGCGTCTGACTAATAATAATCACGGGGGAGCAGAAAGGCCGACAGGTGAGGACGGCTTCTGGGAAGAAGCGCTTGTGGTTTACGGAGGCCGCACTGTCAGCCAGTCACAGCAGGAGTGTGAACGAGGGCCACAAGCGAGGCTGCACAACCATTCAAGCGGAGACCACAAAAACTAGTTTCTCCCCTGTCCTATTGTGATGCAAAATTTCAATGTTAAAAGCTGATTAGGGTCTAACCTCCCCATCATATTATATCCATGACTAATCCTACAATTTCACCCCTCCTCCCCCTTTATTTCTTCTCTCTCTCTTTCTCTCTCTCTCTCCCCCCAGTCTAATGTCGTAGACAACAGTGTACGATGCCAACCCTACGTGGTGTTTTTCATCTGAGCAAACCGGCCCTCATTACTCCCCTACAGCTGCGTCCCTCCCACTTCTCACGCCCGCCGGGGGGATTTAGTGTCACACCGCAGGTCTCCCAACAAAGACCATGAGAAAAGGCTCCCACGAGGCTGACACAAATGCATTCCCAAGGTCTGCTTAATGACGGCCTACGTCTGCCACACGTATAATAGCCTGAACCCAGGTATTGATGTGTCTGGCAGAGTCGCACAGCCTTTCACCTTAAACCCTAAACACATGCAGATCTGCCAGCAGCAGGAAGTGCTTCTTGTTATCTGTTATCTAGGTCTGCCCACTGCAAACAAAATGGCTGACCTTCTGCTCTCCGGGCACCTGCCACCATTTTATGTGTGAAGGCTCTTAAATGTTAATGTATATATCGGGTGTGGGTCTTCGCAAAGAATGGCCCTATTTCAATAGTATGTATATTAGTATGTGTGTGTATATATATATATATATATATATATATATACACACACATACTAATATACATACTATTGAAATAGGGCCATTCTTTGCGAAGACCCACACCCGATATATACATTAACATTTAAGAGCCTTCACACATAAAATGGTGGCAGGTGCCCGGAGAGCAGAAGGTCAGCCATTTTGTTTGCAGTGGGCAGACCTAGATAACAGATAACAAGAAGCACTTCCTGCTGCTGGCAGATCTGCATGTGTTTAGGGTTTAAGGTGAAAGGCTGTGCGACTCTGCCAGACACATCAATACCTGGGTTCAGGCTATTATACGTGTGGCAGACGTAGGCCGTCATTAAGCAGACCTTGGGAATGCATTTGTGTCAGCCTCGTGGGAGCCTTTTCTCATGGTCTTTGTTGGGAGACCTGCGGTGTGACACTAAATCCCCCCGGCGGGCGTGAGAAGTGGGAGGGACGCAGCTGTAGGGGAGTAATGAGGGCCGGTTTGCTCAGATGAAAAACACCACGTAGGGTTGGCATCGTACACTGTTGTCTACGACATTAGACTGGGGGGAGAGAGAGAGAGAAAGAGAGAGAGAAGAAATAAAGGGGGAGGAGGGGTGAAATTGTAGGATTAGTCATGGATATAATATGATGGGGAGGTTAGACCCTAATCAGCTTTTAACATTGAAATTTTGCATCACAATAGGACAGGGGAGAAACTAGTTTTTGTGGTCTCCGCTTGAATGGTTGTGCAGCCTCGCTTGTGGCCCTCGTTCACACTCCTGCTGTGACTGGCTGACAGTGCGGCCTCCGTAAACCACAAGCGCTTCTTCCCAGAAGCCGTCCTCACCTGTCGGCCTTTCTGCTCCCCCGTGATTATTATTAGTCAGACGCAGCGTAATTACCCCTGACTTTAGTAGGAGGGGGAGGAGCGTAAGATTGGGTTTCAGCCTCGCTGGGCCTCTCGTCCAGGGTGCAGACTCTTCTGAGGCTCCAGAGGTCACCGGCAGCTTAATTGGCAGAAACAGGCCTATTTAGGCATATTTGTTGGAGAGCAGCAGCACCGTTCATCTGGTAACACAGCCGTGCACAGCTTTCTTCTCCTGCAGACCGTAGGTCAGGGTTGAACACTCTCCCGGAATATCCGGGAGACTCCTGAAATTCGGGCATTTCTCCCTGGAGAGCCGACAAAACTCCCGCATGAGAGGCAGTGTTACTAGGGATAGGCGGGGCTTGATGACACAATTTTTAGGTTTAGGCTACAGGGCATAGAGGGTTAGGCTGTGGGAAATGGAGGGTTAGGTTGCGGGGCATGGAGCGTTAGGGTTAGGCTGCGTGACATGGAGCGTTAGGGTTAGGTTGTGGGGCACAGGGGTTTAGGGTTAGGCTGCGGGGCATGGAGGGTTAGGCTGCAGGGCATGGAGGGTTAGGGTTAGGCTGCAGGACACAGAGCGTTAGGGTTAGGCTGCAGGACATGGAGAGTTAGGGTTAAGCTTCAGGGCACGGAGTGTTAGGGTTAGGCTGCGGGACATGGAGGGTTAGGCTGCAGAGTATAGAGCGTTGAAATTAGGCTGCAGGGCATGGAGCATTAGGGTTAGGCTGCGGGGCACGGAGGGTTAAGGTTAGGTTGCGGACTCTTCGCGACTGCAGCACATCACTGCCGCTCTCTACAATTGCCATCAGTCTGTAGTCAGCCGCAGTACAATGGTCTTTCGAAATGAAGACGATCGTGAACCACACTCCCCGCCCAGTTAGCACCGTCTCTAGGGCTCTTTTTGGAGTCTGCTGAGTATCGTCAACACAGAGCAATAGAGCGACAGAATGGAAAGAAAACTTCTTATTTTTTTATTACAAAGTAGTTGCTACTTTTTTCTTTCTTAGTAGGTCCCTAACTAAGATATTTTGAGGCTGACGCGACCTACAATTATTTATTACCATCGGTCAGGACACAGGAAATGGCAAAGGTAAAAACATATAAAGAATTAGCATAGCTTAAAATTGGTGCACAGAAAAAGGAGCTGTAACCTATAGCAACTGCTCCACTATTCCAAAGCTGCACTAACATAGTATACCGAAAATGGGGCCTATTATTAGGCGGTTGCAGTCTCTGGTCCAATAGCCCGCTTTGTGAAATAGAGACAGCCAAAAGTTACTTTTTGGGTGTCTTTATTTCGCAAAGCGGGCCATCGGATCGGAGACTGCAACCGGTATATTTCTTGGGTTTCTTTTGTGCCATCTGTTATCTGTGTTCTCTGAAATTCATTGTGGCCCGTATTCGAGTACCGGACATATAACATATACATCCGGTGTTTAGCGATTTTTACTACTGCGCATGTGTAGTAATTTTTTAACGGAATCTACGACTTCCAATTTTTAAGCGCTTGGATTTTGATAAAAGATTTCTGAGGTATCCGCTTAAGTTTTGAATGGAAATTCCCAACAGAGAAAGGGAACGCCTCTACTGTCACTTGACTAAGAGGGAACACCCACTTGTCAGCTCAGCCACACCTTCTGTCTTTATGGGTACACAGAGAAAGGGAACGCCTTTACTGTCACCTGACTAAAAGGCCGCCTAGCCCGCCCCC
>WWET01000303.1:175699-186908 GCA_011038615.1 Limnodynastes dumerilii
TCCCTACGGCGCTGCTACGGACGCCCGATCCAGGATTGGGCGTTGCCGTAGCAACGCCGGGCAACATCTGCCCGGCGCATGCGCAGATCGGCTGCAAAGTTATTCAGGATCAGGCCCGATGAGTGTAAAGTGCTCCTCTGTTTCCTTATCTATTCAGGAACAGCTTTGTTCTGTCCATTTGGGCTGATATGAATTATATAGCAGTTTATATTAATTGGTTGCCATAGAAACCACAGACACGTCAGATGATGTAGTAAGTCCCTGGCCTAATCAACAGCAAATTGCATCATTAAGCCTTGTTCCATTGTGTAGCAGCCCATAGCGATTCCTTGTGCTTACTGATGCGCTTCACACTTTAAAACTGCTAAGTTAGGCTCCATCCTACATTGGCAACAAGGATATAAGTGCCAAGAATAGGGAATGCTTTAGAGAGATTTTAAAAAGGAGATAACCATTGTTGGTCATTTTTGCAAGAGCTTCAATCTATACAAAAGTGCAGACTATGGGACCGATCGAGATCTGAGCGCAAATTAACGTGCATGACAAAGTCGTGTGGGCTGTGTGCGATACAAAAGGGCAAACAATGGTGCCTGTGGATAGCAAGCAATTACGATACTCAGCAAACGGGCACAAATATGCAGCGCAAGAGATGGGTAGCACAGTGTAAAGCTGACCGTAAACGTAAGTTCTGATGAATGTGAGCGCCTCTGATTGTAAATGGCAGAAAATAATAGCAAATAATATTTTTAATAAAAACATGAAGCCTCCCCCCCTTAACCTTGACATGTTTGTTAAAATCGGGCCAAAGCAGGCGATAAAATGCAAAATCGCACAGTGTATGGGCATTTCACGGTAATCGTGAAGTCTTCGCCAATACATTTTTGGTGATGATGGACCTGATTCACAGTAAGAAAATGCTGTTATAGATGCGTATATGTAAGAAGGGATTTACGCAGGCGTAGTAACTTAATATACGCAATTTATGTAGGACAGCTCTGAAACACCATTATGAACTTATTTCCTCAAGGTTGGTAGTGACTTAAGAATGAAGGGGTGTGTCGGGAAAACTTAACAAGGAAGATAAGAAGATTGGGTGGAGGGAGCCATTTAAATGAGGAAATCTGGGCGCAGTTAGGCAAAAACCTTCTTAATTAGCCGCCCTACGCACACAACTATGAACCTGAAGATAAGGTAGCCCTATGGCATTCGTAAGTCGGTTAAGAAGCCGAAAACCGGGGGTGCTTCAGGGGAGTCGCCTTGCTACCTTTTCCATATAATTAAGAACCTAAATCATTCTTAAGTATGAATATGGTCCATTATTACTATCGGGTGTGGGGCTCCGGTCCGAATGGCTGATTTTCGAATCGCCCATTCCTCCCTAGCCAGTTGCAGACTGGCTGGGATTTCGATCGCATTGCAATCGATCCACTGAGCACCGAGCTTTCAGTGCTTTGAAAAGTAAGAGTCCCCCACTACTTCCCCTAACCCTCCTTCCTGGCAGCCTGACCCTGACCCTCTTTTACTTGCAGCCTGACCCTAACCTACCATCTCCAGCAGCTTGACCCTAACCCTCCCTTTCCTGCAGCCTGACCCTAATCCCCTCCCTCCCCTGCAGCCTGACCCTATCCCTCCCTCCCCTACAGCCTGACCCTAACCCCGCAGAAAGAGTTGACTCACCTGTCCCCTCGCTCCGGAGAGCGGCGGCGGAGTGATCTCTTCTTTCTGAAAGTAAATGGGTGAGTATGCTGAACGGCATAATCACCCATTCATTAAAAAAAAATTCAAAAAGTGTAAGTATCGGAAAAAGGGACATTCGAAAAGTAACTTTCAGAAGCCAGAGTTTCTAACCGGAGATTGCAACCGATTACTATCTTAGGCGTGATTATGCAAATCCCACATGACACCTCTCCATTTCCTTCTCTTCCTGTTTCCTGTCCTGTTTGGAAGCAGTCAGACAAATCTGACACCTAAACACGATCGTATACACAACAATGGATGTACATTGAAAATGCATTCCTTACTTTATCCCAAAGAACAGGCTGTCTATAGAATGTGTGTATTGAATTTGTTATCCCTTGTGTGATCCATGTTCTGATGTACGCAATGGACAACAGGAAGTTTATGATGACTACTTCCTGCAGTGAACATTAGCTCTGCCCATGCTCAGGACAACCCATTATGTAAATTTCTTAACTTCTTATGGAAAATTGTACGACAAATATAAAATATGGGATGTTATGGGCAAATGCAATTTTTTGGAGACGATAAAAGTAGTTGAGAAATTAGGGGGAATTTTTTTTTACATTTTCTGACTATTATCGGCTGATTTGGCGCTGATATCATTTAGTGGAAAAATCCTGAATATTATCGGCAAAGTCATGCGATTGTCGATAATCGCTCTAGTGTATGGACAGGTTTACTGTATGAAGAAACAACCTCCAACATGACCCATTCCATTAGGTACAAAATACTCTGCTCCTCAGTTTCCAACTGTCAGTTACTATGGTAACCACCTTTGTTGAAGGTTTTTTTAAATATGAGTTAAGTCATTTAAATCAGGTGAGTAACAGTTGAAAGCTCAGGAGCGGATTAAATACCTAATGGAATGGGTCAGGTTGGAGGGTCTGGAGAAATTAATGAACACATGCACAATAAATCAATAGTGATTACTGACCCTTTGTAGTGTATTGGATGGGTCACATTTAATGGGTCGGCCCCGTTTTGATGTAAACAGTCCTTTGCTCTGTCTGAGTTCGGCTCTGGATCGGGGGGGCATTTGCTTGGACACGCCCCTTACTGTACATTGACTTACATCCCTCCACGCATTCCCTCCCCCAACACGCCCCTCAGATCGCAAGCCCCTCCCCCTGCAGCTCAAGCATCACACAGACATACGCTACATTGGCTGGCCTCCGCTTACTTTCAGATCGTCTCCTACACCAACCATTCCCTGCAATCAGCAGCCATTACTTGACCAGAAAACATACACCGGACAAAATGAAACACAAGGTGGACGCCAAATCAGAAACGTGTATTTTTTTTAATAGTAAACATTTTTTGTTCGTTTTCTTACAACAAATATAGTGAGAGTTTTCAAACAAAACTCAAAGATCTTTTTTTTTTTCAGTGTGTACTTTTTTTTCTTATTATTTTAGAATATACAATAATGCATCACCGTACAGCACAAAAGGATTTTAAATCAAGTAAAAGTGGAAAGGGAAATGCGCGTGCCGCTGTCTAGGAAAGTGGGAGGCGGGAATACAAGGGTAACGGGGTGGAGGAGGGGTTCAAACCATTACTGTCATGGGAAAAATGGGGAATGAACTTAGAATATAGGGAGGTCAAATGTCCTAATCTGCTGTATTGGAACGCCATGTTCCACGTCTCCTGATCATCACTATAACTCTTTAGATCAATATAATAAATCAAATATAAAAGCATGATAGCAATAAAACACTAACTTTTCCTGTCTGAGGCCAGATTTACTAAGCTGCGGATTTGGAAAAGTAGAGATGTTGCCCATAGCAACCAATCAGATTCTAGCTCTTACTTTCCTATTACATACTAGAGAATGGCAGCTAGAATCTGATTGGTTGCTGTGGGCCACATCTCCACCAAACTCGCAGTTTAGTAAATCTGGCCTCTGGTGTGTATGTTTATCCTAATATAATATTCACTGAAATTACCTCAGAATGGCATTTACTTCAGGTTTTTTAAGCTTTACTGCTTATTGATCCTGAATTCAAACATCTAGCATAGCAACGTGAATCTGTCACCTAAATGCAGGGGTGTCAGCCATTTATAATTTTTTTTTATTGACAGGTTTTTATATAGCAATTTACAATTTTAAACAATCATTATAAAACACGACTTGGCAGGAACATACAGACTGGGCAAGTACCCTGCTCGTGAGCTTTCAGTCTAAAGCTTGGAAAAGTAAAATGGAGCCAACCATTCAAAATGGCTTCCATCATTTCAGGTCCTTTAAAACATATTTCCGCCACACACCTCAATCTGATATTGCAGCCTTTCCATCTGTTGAGGCAAATGACTATCTCTCATGAAAACCATTACAGACCCTCCGACAAGACCCATTAGTTACAGCATAATCCACTCCTGATCTTCCAAATGTTACTTACCTGGCTTTAATTAAATGATTGAGTCAACAGATAAAAAAAAAATTTTTTTATCTTTAAAACAGGGGGTTACCATAGTAACAGATTGTTGGGAAGCTCAGGAGCAGAGCATTTTGTACCTAATTGAATGGATTATGTTGGAGGGTCTTCTGTTGTAATGGCAGTTTCTTGCATGAGTATTACCTCAGCAAACAAAATGGCCGCCATCATTGTGTGTAGGCTATAATTTTCTCAATTCCTTTATAAAAAGGGACAATATATAGAAAAATGCCGTCAAGTTTCTAGAACTATATTACTAAATGCGTCTTTCAATGGCCGATGCAGCGCAAAAACAAAAACATTCTTAAAAAAAAAATCACACTTGCTCAAACACTAGTAAAAATATATCTATTGAGATCTAGCCATACACTGTATATCCTTCAAATACCAATAAATAACTAGAGGGACGTTTATACGACTGTACATGTGTTAAATATACCAAAAAAAGTGCAATGCGGAGGACGGACAACTCCAAAGAGAGGCTGCCTCCCAGTTCCACGCCACGCTACTAACTAACTATTCACACGCAGAGGCTACAACCCTCCGATCGGCTATAGTGCATTGTTTATATTCAACTTCTATTACGGGCAGAACAAACCCTGAGGCATTTACACCGTCACCCATATGGTCGTTTTCTTTTATAAATATGGGGGCGCACGCTGGCACAAAGGAAAGGTTTGGTGCTACCCGTAGGATTAACACTATTTCTAACCTAGTTTTACAGCAGTTGATGAAACTAAAGCAGGTATATATAACTGGTTGCTATGGGCAACACCACCTTTTCTCCTTGCACCTGGTTCCTCATAGGGTCTAGGATATATATGCGTGCACACCAAACTGACAGACATATTGCGACCTATCTCTCAGCGGCTATACGCGCAGACTTACCTCATCTGACTAAAGCTTTGGTGAATGGAACGCTGCTCAGAGTATAGCGATATATTCTTCAGAAATTGCATAATATTAACTGCTGACAAAAACTGACAAAACTCACCGAAAACCCTAAAGCCCCTGTTACAACTTAATCCTAATAACAGAGGTATTGTCCCATGAAGGAAAATAAGATAAAAGTAATTATCCAGACACTAAGTGAGAAACTGGTCAAGACACCAGCAGCCATTTTGTCATGATCAGCTATCTTTCTTAGAACTGTTTTTCTGTATGACGGCCAGACCAGGTATTGAAGGTACTGCCAAGTCAATAGGAAAGTTCTAGAATGACACATTTATACCTAAAAGCTAATAATTGCCAAAGTTGCATCACCAAGACAGCCGCTAAGTCTCCATATTTATTTTTTTGTAACTGGACCATGCCTAATATATACAGAATGTGCCAACTTCTTATGGAGAACTACTTGTATAGTTATATATTGCTTCGTTTATTTAAACATCTTCGTTAATGTATAGATATATATTATGCCTTTCGCAGCTACAAATCTACAAAATTTCAGGTAAATTAGAGGAAAAATTGCAAAAAAGGGAAAGGAGAGAGGGAACAGAGGGGTCACAATGAAAAAGGAACATTTAAGAAGCTGTACAGTTACCATCATGTTTAAAGTCAGTATTACAATATACTCTGACAAAAATATAATTTCATTTCATATCAATACAACAAAAACATCTCCCTGTACTGTAACCATTTTCTAACATAGCTGTACTCATTATGTACAATTCATCAGGTGTTGAATGCTGAGGTGAAGGGACAGTGATGGTGGATTGGAATCAATGGTGTTTTGTGTTTTCATCAAAATATTTTAGAAATTAAATATGGTTTATTGACTGAATTTTGGTGTGAAGACAGACCCATTCCATTAGGTACAATTTAATCCGCTCCTGAGCTTCCAACTGTCACTCACCTGATTTAAATAAATTAACTAATATTTCAATAAAACTAGTTGCGTCTTCAGCAAAGGTGGTTACCATAGTAACTGACCATTGGAAACTGAGGAGCAGAGTATTTTGTACCTAATGGAATGGGTCATGTTGGAGGGTATGTGAAGGTACTAAGTGGTCCATTTACAACAGCCTTATGGAAGTCTTGTCCTTCAACACATGCTTCTAAAAGGTCTCCACAGACACCTTTAAAGAACCAATAACTTTCAAACTGATGCAATACTTCCACCATAACTGAGAGACATATGCATCTGTTCTTTGGTGGAGGCAGCCATTTTGTGGGACCAACAGATGATCAGCCTACGAATTCATGAGGTAATACTAACATCACCGAGACAACGGAAAAGCCATTTTGTGTGCGGGACTATTTTTTTTTTGCAACCTGTCCATTACCTCAGTGACTCCTCTCATTCCAAATCAATTCCCAAAATGGACGCTTCCACAGTGAGCAGTTGACTTAAAAGGTCAATATGTATTTAGCATGCGGTGTCCAGTATCATTGTGAAAACACACATACAGAAAGAGTAGATGGAATTAAGGGACCTTCTTCTTTCAGACACATAACATGTCTAGCTTTCGTGGAGTTAGTTGCACACCACAAATGATTTCCCCTGACCATTGGTTCTTAGGTTGACCCTCCGCAGTCCCGGTACTTGGAACGGTTTGTTGACCACGAGGCAGCAATGATGTCTTCAGGATGTCATGAAGTAAATATGAAAGGTGAACTTTTGACATGTTGTAGGTGACTTTTCAAAATGGAGTCACATATGGGCAATGGTGGTTATGATAGCCCTGCCTTTACTCGTTAAGTCTTTCAGATGCTGGTTCTGCAGACTGCTCCAAAGCCTCTTCAGTACGTCAGATAGTTTTTATTTTCTCAATTAGATGTCAGGCTATCGGTCTTAAATATACATATGCATTGGAGAAGGCACTTAATCCATCTGCTCAATGTAATGTCAAACCATATTTTATGTTTTACAGACCAGAATATTTGTTTATCAAGGATTAGAATAGTGTTGATAAATTGCAGGATCTTTTGTCAGAAATTTCTGAAATCCTGTAAACATTCCTCTAAATTAATTTTTTTGTTCTTTTAGAAAGTTTATAGTTCCGGATTCACAGTTACGTACGTTGTTTTAAGAATTGAGCTACTACGCATGCGTGTACGTAAGATGAAAACTACGTAACTGTGAATCCGGACAAAAGACAGGGACATAATAGACCTGGTCCGGTCAACCTGTCAAAATACAAGTCCCATAATGCGTTAACTGCATAGCCATAGCTGATACTTAAAGCATGCTGGGAGTTGTAGTTCCAGTACACCTGGAGAGCCACAGGTTGGCCGGCCTGTTATAGACCAATCGATGGATAACGTAAATGTGCAAGACTTGTGCCTACATTAATTAGGTTGTCTCCTATTGTGTTAAATGTGGATTGTTAAAATGTTCATCGTACCCAAGAAAAATGGTCATTTCTGTCTATTAGAGAAAGACTGAGGGCTGAACCTCTCATAAGGAAAAATGAAGATGCTGCCCATAACAACCAATCAGATTCTAGCTCTCAATTTCCTATCACATACTAGAGAATGTCAGCTAGAATCTGATTGGTTGCTGTCTTTTTTTCTTTTGAGAAGTTAAGTAAATCCAGTCTTGTATTGGTTTTTTATTTTTGTAACTTTAAAGAGTACAACGATCAAAATGTAAGCAAAAATATAAAACCTAGGCCACATGTGAACCAATAAAATGTTTTGTGACTATCTGCATGGTTTACCATTAGTTGCTTCAGTTTATCTGAAGAAGGCGTTTTGAGCCTGTTTTTAATTGTTTGCTTATACCTATTTCTATTTATTAGTAAGAAACCTTTGAAATAGGAGTGGTTGGAAAATGTAATTAATTATTTGGTTGAAACCACAAATTATATACTACAAAATATTTCAGGACAATGCACCAATAACCTTAACTGGAATTCATTAAGCCGATCAGACACCAATAAGACTTTCACAATAAATTGGAGTGAAAATAATCAGAAAGGAGTCACAAATAGCATGTGCAGAAATTGGGGCCATGTCATGTTTTTACATGCTAAATATAAATTTCTCACTACAAAGTAACACTAACTTATCATAACAATTCCCTCTGGGGTGTGTGTGCTTTTCCATCGGGGGTGATATCCACATTTTAAAGATTAACAGGTGTACACACTATGGGGCGGCCATCTTGTCATCTAAATCGATATTCATTAGGGGACACTATAGAAACACTAGAGCAGGCATTAGCCACCTTCAACAAAACGTGTGTAGTGAAATGACATCTCCCAGCATGCTCCAGTAGCTCAGGCATAGCAGATACCTGACAAATCATGATGGGATTTGTAGTTTCCCTAAACCAGGGAGATGCAGGTTGAGCCTATGCTTGTTTTAGGCTTTTGTGACAACACAGAGGAACTGGGTCACATCACAAAATGGCTGCCTCTATATAAAATGTGTCTTTTAAACATCTTGTTTATTTCTAATTGCTGAATAATATTATTTGACAACGCCAAAGACGGGACCTATATACTCAACTCAACTGAGCCATGTGGTTTGACCATGTCCCAAAGCTGGGCCATACACCATGTGATCCAACCGATATAACACTTCGGTTGTTGGGGAGATCATGTAATGGCCACACACAACTGATAATCATGTCTCTCTCCCAGCCTAATAGCATCGGCCCAGCAGGAGCGTTTTTGGACTGTTATGTCAGTGTTCCAACAGGTCTGCCCTTGCTATGCACTGTACAATAATAGGGTTCTGATTATTGCATAGCATGAAGCGGGCTTAACCCTGTGTAAATTACTGCATATTGTGGTAGTGCAAACTGTTCTGTTTTTTTATTGCAAACATTTAGGAACAACCAATCAGCATTTAGCTTCTATTTATTAAATGCGAGTTACATGATGAAAGATAGTGAATGATTGGATGATTGGTTGTCTGCTCCTTGAGATTATATATATATATATATATATATATATATATATATATTCTAGTGGACATAAATGTCTTTTTACTCAACTCCTTATCTTGCACATAATACCATCTTAGCCTGATGCCTTGTGATGGGAGCGAGATGAATGACTGAAGGATGGAAAGTGTATAGTGGACTAAACCATTTGCAGCCAAGGGGGAGGCTCAACATTTATAAGCCTCCTATACCTCCCTCCCAGCCCAGTAACAGAGGTCAATACGAAAGCTCCAATGGTCAGGTCAATGAAGGAAAAGCATAGACAGAGACTTTGGTAAGTAACCA
The DNA here is from genome assembly GCA_011038615.1 of Limnodynastes dumerilii. NCBI lineage: Eukaryota > Metazoa > Chordata > Amphibia > Anura > Limnodynastidae > Limnodynastes > Limnodynastes dumerilii. Next base: position 185,054 of record WWET01000303.1, read on the forward strand.
CACTTTTAAAAAGCAATATATCATTTTTAAACATATCAGTGCATACTTCTTATATGAAAATATACACAATTGTATTTCATTGTCAAAAAATAAACAAATGAAAAAATAAACAAAAACAAAACCCAAAAAACAAAAAAAAATAAAAGCGAACCAGCCAAACACAATATATTAGCTATTTTTTTGTTTTTGTTTAAATGTTTAAACGCTACACTTTTGTTGAGGTTACATCTTTTGTCATTTTTTTTTTATTTTTTGGTGTTTTTTGTAAATATTACTTCATGCAATTTTACACCTTTTTTTTTTAGCCTTTTGAGAATAAATATGCTCCTTTTTTAAAATTTTTATCACTCTTCTAAAAACTGCAGCATTTAACTTGTAATTGTTTTTTTTATTTTTGTGTCGTGCAAGTTTCTGCCACACCCCTTAATAAAACGAGAGGGGGAAAACAAAAAAAAAAGAAAAAAATTAAACAAAAACAATAATATCTACTCTACAAAACGCAAATTTACGAATATAAAAAAAAAATATTCACAATGTAACTGTCAACAGCACAAATGAGCACAAGAAATAATATTAAAAATCAGAAACAAATATTTATACAGATAAAAACAGGGTGCAGGGAGTATATATATATATATATTTATATATTTTTTAAGATTGTCATTTTTTTCCTTGTCTTGAAAATTAATGAGTTTTCATTTACATGTGTGAGAAAAAAACACCCAAAAAACCTAAAAACAAACGGTTCTCTAAGAACCTAATAACATTTTTAGGGGCCCATTGGGTTTTTTTTTTATAAAGTCCATCGTAATACGTAACAACCAGCTATGGCAAACGTTAAATTCCAGAATTTTAGAACGTTCATATTGATAGGCTGATTAATGGTATTTTATATTCATTATTTTTGCTGCTACTTTAAAATTATTTTGTGAATAGAGGTGAGGTAATATATATTATTTCATAATTTTTTTTTTCACTAATGCTCCAAATAACGCTAGAAAATTAGAAATAATGATTTATGATAGACAAAATAACCGCTAAATAAAATCTTGTTCAAAACTTTAAAGACAGCCAAATTTGCAGTCATGGGCTTATTGAAGCTTCGGTTTAGGCGGGAAAGGAAAGCTGGCGTACGTCTATGAAAAAATGGAATTTAATGAGGCTTCTACGTTGTTTCTGAATTACTCTATTACATATATGTGGAGTTTTAAATTCAAAATTGTGGATTTAGGTCACATCCTGGGGCTAAAAAAATTAAATAAAATGTGATTTTCAGTCTGGTTTATGTGTGGGGGAGGGCCTTATACCAATTAATCTAAAAATAGTCAGAGGTATTTAATTGTGAAAAATACAGAGGAAATAAAGGGACGTTTTCTCCTCTCTCAGTTTACCATAACAGAAGGGCTATTTATACATAGAATAAATTCTAATATACCTAAATAACACAGGACTGAGAAAAGGTCATAAACAGACATTAAATTGCTTTGGGGCTTCATTCAGATATTTATATATTAAAACAGCAGCAAAAATATGAGCAGCCTTTGGTGTATTAAGCCACCAGCACCATGTCTGCCAGCCGTGGGTGCAAAATGGCAGCTAGCGGGTTGCTACGGATGCTCATGGACCACCGCTAAGAGAAAATATCCTTTCATTCCAAAGCCTTTCTTCTTTCCAGAAGGAATTCCAAAATCCCTCTCCAAAAGAAGGAGCTAAAATATAAAAGATATCACTTCATGATTTCACTTATGAAAATACAATGGTGATTTGTGATAATCGTCCATTGCCGTCCTAATGCCACCTATTGATCAACATTAACCCTATTCCACATGGAGCTTACCCCAGGGGGGGGGGGGGG
>WWET01000303.1:188780-215610 GCA_011038615.1 Limnodynastes dumerilii
GAAAGAAAACGCAGGAGGTGATGGAGAGAGGAGAGAGAAAACAATCTGTTACAACCAACATTTCAGCAGCACAATGTCACTCACTTACATGCTGTCCCACAGTCTTCCATACCTACCCCTGGCCCCCCCCCACTAGAGGCACTGTGTTTCAGAGTATGTCTGTTAGGTCACATGATCAGTGGCAGGCAAGCAACATGGCAGCTGTCACGCCATACACTGAGGTACACAACGGAAAAATACACTGATATAAATAAAGTTGCACAGTTTGAAAAGCTATTGCAATAATTTAACCCTTTGCCTGGAAGTAAACCTACATAGGAAGCAAAAGAGCTAGCCCTGCAACAGTAATATAGGAGTCCATTGTGTCTTGCGGATCTTTATCATCCTCTACAGAACCGTTTTTCTGTACCAGCCTCTTGTGTCAGCCATTTAAGCTTTTGATTGGCTTCTGCTAGGAAGTTATGTGTGCACAGTAAATAATGGCCCCTTGTTATGGCTATGGCAGTGTATGGAGTATAAAATGGTTTCCTAAAATCATTTTATTATCATGAAATCCCTTTAATTGGATGAGTAAAAGAAACGCATTGCAGCTGATGGATGTATTAACACTTTTAGGCTTACATCCCAGAAAGGAAAGTTTTATTTATGGAATGAGCCGACCACTAGAGGACGGCAGTGAGCACCAAATACTTACACCAAGTTACTTAGTGACATGGGGACCAGTTGCTGCGTCTGGTGATGCTGTGGATGGTGTTGTTGCTGCTGCTGCTGCCAGGCGGACACATTGCCCAGCGACAACCCGCCTGGGGAGCTGAACGAGGAGAGCGAAGATAGGTCTGCGCTGGTCAGCTGGTAATCTGCAAGAGAAAGAGAGAGAGGCCGGAGGTAAAGGCTTGCACCGGAAAAAGCTGCTAGGTGTGCATTCACCATCCTGCAATGTATTTGTGAATAATTTTTGTCTGTAGACGTGAGCAAGTCTAGATAGTCCCCTCCCTGACAGAAGGACGCAAGTGCTGTAAGCAAGGTCATACAGGTTACTGGTTTGTAACTGTGTAATACTCAAGTCTGACCAGCAGAGGGCGCCAGCAGCTGCTCTAACGTTCCAAACACACATTAGGCCTTAGTTTGTTTATTGTATCAAATCTGGGTCATGTCAGATACAGATAAGTACATAAGGTGTCCTAGAAAATGGTCATTTTGTGCTGGATCTTTGTTTTTTTTGACGGGAGAATTACTGCCCCCTGCAGGATGATGAGAGATTTTTTTTCTTGGCTCTTGCTCTAACCTCCCTTTTCTGGGTGTTTTTTTTTTTTTTTTTTTTTTTTAAATTTTTCTTTAAGCATACTTTATTTTTAAAGCTTTCCTTGCACATGAAGATTGGGGCTCCCTCACAGAACAGGCCCGTCCGGTTTGCCTGCACACGCTGCCGTGCGAGGTGTCAGTGGAAGAAGATGTGAAACGCTGATATCACATTTGCATCTCTGGGAAGCTGCAGGCAAATGCCTTGGTGCATAGCTGTCTTAGTGCACAGCTTTCCTCAGTATGCAGGTTACAAAAGAATACAGGAGAGGCAGTGTGTGCACCAGCAGTATATAGCAGGCTATATATAGGTGAAACTCGAAAAATTTCAATATCGTGCAAAAGTTCATTTATTTCAGTAATTTAACGTAAAAGGTGAAACTAATATATTATAAAGACTCATTACATGCAAAGTAAGATATTTCAAGCCTTTATTTGTATTCATTTTGAAGATTATGGCTTACAGCTTATGAAAACCCCCAAATCAAAATCTCACAAAATTAGAATATTACATGAAATCAATAAAAAAAAGTTTTTAAATACAGAAATGTCAGCCCTCTGAAAAGTATTATCATGCATATGTACTCAGTACTTGGTTTGGGCCCCTTTTGCACGTGGCATGGATGCTACCAGCCTGTGGCACTGCTGAGGTGTTATTGAAGACCAGCTTGCTTCAATAGTGACCTTCAGCTCTTCTGCATTGTTAGGTCTCCTGTCTCTCATCTTTCTCTTGGCAATGCCCCATAGATTCTCTATGGGGTTCAGGTCCGGCGAATTTGCTGCCCAATCCAGCACAGTAATCCCACGGTCACTGAACCAGGTTTTGGTTCCATTGGCAGTGTGTGCAGGTGCCAAGTCCTGCTGGAAGATGAAGTCGCCATCTCCATAAAGCATGTCTGCTGAAGGAAACATGACGGCTGCGTTGACTCCGGACTTAATAAAGCACAGTGGACCAACACCAGCAGATGACATGGCTCCCCAATTCAACACAGACCGTGGAAACTTTACACTGGACTTCAAGCATCTGGGATTGTGCCTCTCCATTCTACCTCCAGACTCTGGGACCTTGGTTTCCAAATGAGATGCAAAATTTGCTATCATCAGAAAAGAGGACTTTGGACCACTGAGCAACAGACCAGTTCTTTCTTTCTTTAGCCCAGGTAAGATGCTTCTGACGTTGTTTGTTGTTCAGGAGCAGCTTGACAAGAGGAATACGACATTTGAAGCCAGCAGCTTGACAAGAGGAATATGACATTTGAAGCCCATGTCCAGGATCCGTCTGTGTATGCAGCTCCCCCACACTTTTGAATGGCCTTTTCCTGATAATCCTTTCCAGGCTGCGGTCATCCCTGCTGCTTGTGCACCTTTTTCTTCCACACTTTGCCCTTCCACTTAACTTTCTATTAATGTGCTTTGATACAGCACTTTGAGAACATCCAACATCATTTGCAATTTCCTTTTGAGGTTGTCCCTCCTTGTGGAGGGTGTCAATGATGGTTTTCTGCACAACTGTCAGGTCAGCATCTTCCCCATGATTGTGATTTCTTCTGATCCAGACCTAGAGACCATTTAAAGGCTCAGGAACCTTTTGCAGGTGTTTTGGGATAATTTGCTGATTAGAGTGTGACACTTTGAGCCGACAATATAGAACCTTGTCACATTATTCTAATATAGAGTCTATATAATATATTAGTTTCACCTTTTAAGCTGAATTACTGAAATAAATGAACTTGTGGACGATATTCTATGCTGTATGCTTTGTTCCTGCCCATTATTTGTACCTATGTAATTATGCCGGTGTGATCCAGCGTAGCTGACTCCATTGAGCTGATGCCGCCTGTCTTTGTGCCTCTCCATGAGCAAGCGGTACAATGGCCTTTTTTTTTTTTTTTTTGAAAGGCCATACAGTAGCTGAGAGTAGACGGCAAGCAATGGCCGGCAATCTGCATTGTAGAAAGTGGAGGAGATGCGACTTCTGGAGTCGCTAAGAGTCATCCACCAAAAGGTAAGCGTTTTACTCTTAACCCTTTCCTAATCTTAACCTTCCCCTTCTTCAGTCCTAACCCTCCATGACTAGCAGCCTAATCTTAACCCTCTATGCCACGCAGCCTAACCCTCCATGACTCAGGGCCTAACCATAACTCTCCATGTCCCATAGCCTAACCTTCCATACCCCGCAGCCTAACCCTCCATGCCTCAGGGCCTAACCATAACTCTCCATGTCCCATAGCCTAACCTTCCATACCCCGCAGCCTAACCCTCCATGCCTCAGGGCCTAACCATAATTCTCCATGTCCCATAGCCTAATCTTCCATACCTCAGGGCTTAACCCTAATTCTCCATGCCCCACAGTCTAACCCTAACCCTCCATGCCCCACAGTCTAACCCTAACCCTCCATGTCCCACAGCCGAACACTCACTCTCCATGTCCCAAAGCCTAACCCTAACTCTCCATGTCTCGCAGCCTAACACTAACTCCCCATGTCCCACAGCCTAACCCTAACTTTATCCCCTACACCCTAACCCTCCATGCCCCACACCCTAATCCTAACTCCATGCCCCACACCCTAACCCTAACCCTCTATGCCCCACACCCTAACCCTCCATGTCCCAAAGCCTAACCATATCCCTCCATGCCCCACAGCCTAACCCTAACTCTCCATGCGCCACAACCTAACCCTCCATGTCCCAAAGCCTAACCTTAACCCTCCATGCCCCGCAGCCTAACCCTAACCCTCCATGCCCCACTGCCTAACCCTCCATGTCCCACAGCCTCCATGCCCCGCAGCCTAACCCTAACCCTTCATGTCCCACAGCCTAACCCTAACCCTCCATCCCCCACACCCTAACCCTAACCCTCCATGCCCTGCAGCCTAACCCTAACCCTCCCAGCCTAACCCTAACTCTCCATGCCCCACAGCCTAACCCTAACTCTCCATGCCCCACAGCCTAACCCTAACCCTCCATACCCCACAGCCTAACACTAATCTTACTCTTAAACCCTAGCAGTAGCCTGCAGCAGCCTAACCCTATCCTATTACCTGCCACAACCTGTAGCTATTAGGAAATGGGAAAGAGGTTGCTGTTCATAACAGCAATTTTCTGTTTTCAGTTCACTGTGATCTGCAATGGCGACTCATCATTTGCAGTATAGGGCTGGCCGGACCGGCGACCGCATGGAGAGGCCGCAAAGCCTCCAGGTACACACCGCTGTACTGATCACTAGATGATACACAATCATACATCAGCCACAGTGCCACTTACCTGTGTTATATGCTGTGGACATGGCAGAGAAAGGTAGTCCATGATGTGACAGTAAACTGGGGGTCGCCACCGAGACAACGGGTGTGGTTAGAGAGTGTGTTGCTTGCGAGACCCCTCCTAACCTCTGTGTGCTCTGTGTGGGGGGAAAGAGAAGAGGGGATGATTCCTGTCTGCTTACACGCAGTGACATCACATGACCTCATATCATATATACACCATGCAGGCCACAACATGGCCGCCGGACACCCACTCCTGCTCCAGCCCCCCCCCCCCCCCCCCCCCCCCCCCCCCCCCCCACCCACCCCAGACCCGAGANCTGCCTGCCCGCCCACACTCAGCAGATGACAGGGTCAAGCTACGGATCTTCTTGGCCTCTCTCATCCTCCTAGCAGGAGACAATGAGCTTTTCATGTCTGTGCACTATCACAAGCCGGCCCTGGGTTAGGTCACACATCCTTGGCATGAAAAGGGGGCAATTTCCTGCAGACATGCTACTGAAAGAATGAGCAAACCCCCTCTTCACACACACCCCTCCCCCGCCCCCACAGAGAGCATCATGTGATTTGCAGCCTGTAAACAAAGCTGGCCACAGGTCTCAGTGACCGCTCCTTGTGTGAGATCATGCATGCCGCATGGTTACGCTACCCGGGAGCTGTGTCTTATGTAAGCGCTCCCTGCACGTCACAGAGGCAGACATTTTTTACCCCAAACCAACATTCATTAGAACGCAGCTAGTAAAGGCACTTGCCATGAGGGCCAGAGGAACAAAATGGCTGCCTGCAGGGGACGGATCCACTTGAGGAGCCCAAGAGGTTCTTTAAAAAACCTCATTCCCTTATTTTGTTGACTGAAACACTATCCAAGACAATGCTGACTATTAACATACTAAGAACTTGTGACAATTGTGAGGAACAGTGATAGGTCAAGTGTTGGTTAAGATCACAAAATGGCTGCCCATTATGTACCTGACAGGAATACCCCAATGACAGAAAAATACATCCTTAAAGAGGAAATTCACCTAAACTATTTTTGTCCAGGTAGATATTTTTTCTAAAGACCAACTTATAGCTCCCCAGGTGTTATGAAACTACAAATCCCAGCATGCCGTTAGTGTATAGGTATAGCTGATACCTAGCAAAGCATGTTGGGAGCGCCACAGATTAACCTAAATTGTTACAGGATTTATCATGTTTATCTTCCATTCAACAAAAGACCCATCAAAGAGGTATTCAGTTGAAACGGTCCATCACATAATGTAATGTAATGCTGCAGGATTAGCTTTTATAATAATCTGACCACTAGATGGCGCTGTTCTGTTGAATCCTAAAGAATAGCATTAGTTAAGTATATGGTTTAAATAACCTTATGGATAAACACAACTCAAATGAGTAAAAGGTAACAGAGGTTCGGCACATAGGGACAAGAGAGAAGCAAGCAAGAATCACTTACCATTTCCAACTGTTCCTCCGTCTTTGGGCAAAAGGCAGAAGAATTGAAAGAGAGAGACAGAAAAAGAGAGAAAAAACACCAAAATGCGTCTTGTTAGATGGAGAAATGCGTCATGTGACTTCATGCATACAATACATCATGTGACTTCATGCGTACACTACAATAACCCTTTTTTTTTTTACAAAGTGATGATTTTATGTGAAAAAACGTACCACAGGTATATAGCTATATAAAGTAAAAGGACTGTATTGCCACTCTTTGGCGCAATGTTGGACAGGAATCTACATTAATCGCCATGCTGTCAGCTGAGTAGCTGACAGACTTTACCGATAAGTCAAAACAATGTGAATCTGTAATTATTCATGAACCTTTATCCCGCCCTGAGCGTCAGCACATTGTAGTACTCACCAAGTGATGCATTAACCCCTTGCCGCCCTGTGAGGTGATGACGCGCAAGTCTGGTTTGCGGCTGTTCCCTCCCAGCTGATTGTTGTGGGATGGAGGTGGAGGGGATTTGGCCGGGATGACTTTACCCAGGCTGTTCCCATTCGATACCGGTATTAGGCCCGGGGAGGCTCGTGCGCTTATATAACCGTTCCCTGCAAAATGAAAGAGAACAATGTTACCGCACAACTCGAATGAGCTCAGGGGACATAGATGTCACACCGTGGGACGTATTTACACAAACAGATGTAAAAGGTTTGTTTTCCATATAACCAAATGTTGGATCATTGAATTAGTACACACGAAGTAGTAACACATTCTAAGCGAAAATGCCCTGTTGTACGCAATTCTGCGTCTAGTCCCTAAACATGAAAATGAACAAACTTTCAGTGAACTTCGTTAACGTTACTGACAATTCCCGCAAATCATAGATTCAATGCCTGGGTTTAATCACCATTACAACCACCCCCTAGATATATTTCAGATACATATGAGATAGATATGAGATAGATAGATAGGAGATAGATAGATATGAGATAGATAGATAGGAGATAGATAGATAGGAGATAGATAGATAGATAGGAGATAGATAGATAGATAGATAGGAGATAGAGAGATAGGAGATAGAGAGATAGGAGATAGAGAGATAGGAGATAGAGAGATAGAGAGATATGAGAGAGATATGAGAGAGAGAGATAGACAGACAGACAGACAGATTGATAGATAGATATGAGATAGATAGATAGATAGATAGATAGATAGATATGAGATAGATAGACAGACAGACAGACAGATGCACTGACTGCTCCCAAAATGGTTGACCTTGCTGGTAAATGGCCCACGCTTGGCATTACCTCTTGCATAGGGTATAATATGAACTCACAGGGCAGAGGCTAAGGGGCTGACTCAGTTTGGAAAAAGACTTCCTCCCCACCCCCCAAAAAGCTTATTTGTACCTTACAGGTGGGGGGTAAGTAGGCAGGCTTAAAATGATCAAACAGAATTAAAGTTGAGGCGATATTTTCAAGCTCAACTCTATTTTGTGACAGTAATAATAAATCTGTTCGATGTTTGTGTACAAGTACAAAGTATTTTCTCAGCATGCATAAAAATAAACTTCATTTACACCCCTCACATTGCAACATGGATAATCCAGGTACGGATTGGCCCCCATTTTTTTGTTGTTGCTCCTGTTCAGTGTGAGGCTGTTCCCCCCCTTCCCCAGTCCCCTCTAGCACAAAACCATACTCCTGTTTCCTGAAGCAGGCAGGAAGAATGCAAGGAATGCTGGGTGACGTCAATTCTGACATTCATAGAACGAGCCGGCCGCGGTCTGCAACAGCTGATGGGGAAGGAGCCCATGGATATAGGCCTAGCTATAAAGTATACACGCTGCTATCTTTTGAATGTATGCAGCAGGCCTTACAGAAGGGACAAGTGACCTGTAGCTAAGCATTATGGGACATTTACGATGTCAACAGCTGAAAATCTAGTGCGGGAGAATGACAGGGCTTCCAATATCATCAGTGTCAGTGTCTTTGGGCTTGTTGACCCCTGCAAACCTTTAAAAATCCTCACTGTGCGAGCGTAACAGCCTATGCACTGCCACGTAACCATTGGTCAGTCTATGAACAAAGTGCTTCTGAGCGGATGATTGGGTGAATCACGGATGCTTCATTTAACCGCTCAGCCAATTATTGGAGTGTCTGGCGGATCACATGGGAAATCAGGTCATTTGTGGGCCACGGAGAAAGAAAGCACTATGCATTGGGACCGAGAATCGGACGCAATTTGGTCTTCGGTAGCCAGTGTCTGAAAAGTTGCCCATTGGCCATAATTAGTAATAATTCTACCATGGCTGAATGGTAAATGTGATTGAAGGTGGCAGTTACCAAGCTGTGACCAGGGAATGATACTGAAAGAGGTGCGTTACTGTTCTAGCTGGAAGCCAAAACGTTCAGCTCTTTGCCAGTCTGTGTGCTGGCCATGGCAAGTGTAATGTGGCCTGTGGACCTCAGTGGGCAAGGCTGTGAAGGCCCATTTTCAATACCGATATAGGTAACAGCTTAATCAGTGCCAACTCCTGTTTAATAATGAATATTTAAGTCCCAGAGCGGGTACAATGACAAATGCTCCTAATTTAAGGTACCTGTTCTGGTTATGGTTAGGATACGGTACAGGGAATGTGGGATAGGCTGCGGAGAGGGTTAAACTTAGGCTGTGGGACAGGGAGGGTTAAGGTTAGCCTGCAAAGAGGGAAGAGTTAAGGTTAGGCTACGAGACAGAGAGGGTTAGGATTGGGCTGCAAAGAGAGAAGGGCTAAGGTTAGGCTGAAATACAGGGATGGTTAGGGATAGGCTGCAAAGAGGAGAGGGGTAAGGTTTAGCTGCAGGATGAGTTGGGTTAGGCTGCAGCATGAGGATGGTAAGGGTTCAGAGAGGGTTAAGGTTAGGCTGCAGAGAGGGGATGGTTAAAGTTAGGGGAGGGTTAGGGTTAGGCTGCGGAGAGAGGAGAGAGAGGTAGGCTGTAGGAAGGGGATGTTTAGGGTTAGGATGAAGAAAACTAACCTGTCGCTGTTGCACTCTTCCAGCAAACAGTTGTCACGGGAACGACACTGTCTGTCCGGAAACTGCCGAAAACTGATGGCAGCCGTCGCTGCAGTGCTGCAAAGTGATCTATCAATAGACAGATCATCGAAGCGTCAAACTACACCCCGTCGGCAATTAAAAGCAGCAGTACCATGGTTTTTTTTTATTTGCGGAATCATACTGATCACAATATCAGGTCATTGCTAAAGTACAAAGTCCTGTAGGTAGGTTGTCATTTCAATGACAGGATACGATCGGACCTTCTCCCCATCTGGGAGGCGCTATGCCGTCGCGGCAGAGAGCTTTGTCATTTCTCCCCCCCCCCCCCCCCCCCTTCCCGCCCCCCCCCCCCTCCTCCTCTTCCTCTCCTGAGACGGAAACTCATTCACTGCCAGGGGAAATTCTAATGACATCTCTGAACAGGCCACATGGCCGCTCGCGTCCAATATGATTAGAGGGAGAGGAGGCTTGAACGTCTTAGACAGAAGCGTGAAAGTGGCATGGAATGGGCACCAGGGAGGGAGAGGTGGGGAGCGGCGAGTCCTGCGCTAAGTCTAATGGCGTTAATTAAATCGTATTAATCAAAGAGGCAGCATGATTATTTACCACGGGCGGCCTTTCTAATGGGGAGCGTTAAAGTCATGGGGGGTGAACAGAATGCGGTATTGGCGCAGGAAATTAACCTGTAACCCCTTCCTCTCGGGAAATAAACACCAGCCGCCAACTTTATTAAACTATCCTGCGCCTTACATAACGACATGGCATCAATAGGAGGGACCGACGTTCCCATAATGCCCCCAGGGCCCTGTATGCATGGTATTTGTGCTATATACTGTGTTTCAATACTGTGTGTGTACCATGTGTACCCTGCGTTTACAGCCTGGTGCAATCCAGTGTTGGTGAATGGATTATTGTCTAGTTCGGAGGTTTCGCTGGTGACCGGCATATTAACGCATCTGTACATTCAGTTACCAGACTCTCGGATGCAGGCCCTCCATTAGGTACAAAAAACTCTGCTCCTCAGTTTCCAACTGTCAGTCACTATGGTAACCACCTTTGATGAAGAGGCAAATAGTATTTTAAACATCAGTTACTTCATTTAAACCAGGTGAGTGACAGTTGGAAGCTCAGGAGCGGATTAAATTGTGCCTAATGGAATGGGTCATGTTGGAGGGTCTACTGATGTATACCTCTGATGTTACCTGTATTGTAGGAGAAACCTGCTCCTAATATATAGCTCTCCTAATTACCCTACTCACATTATGTCACTGTCCCCCATACCCTGTCCTCACTAACCCATCACTCATCTCCTGATATACTCTGTGCTGCTGGGACCCTGCTCCTTCCACTATATAACGCTCAGTCTGTGACTTCCTGCTGCCTCCATTCCCCTCCTCACATCATCTCATTGTCTATAAGACTTTGTGAAGGTTAAGCGCAAGTTCGGCTGTGTTTTGGTTCCATGTGATGATCACAGCTCACTAAGGTCACCTAGAAGCTGGCCCTTTCAACTATGCCTAACCTGTTGGACAGTGCATGCTGGGATTTGTAGTTTTATGGACCTGACAAGAGCGCACCCCAGAAATTCCCTTCTCGGCCCATAATGTTTTTTTGCTTGTCAATCGTCTCCTACTCACCTACTGGACTAGGACAGGTTCCATTAGAGTTGTTTAGGTCTCCCCCAAGCATGGCTCCTAGAAATACAAAAGGGCTTGTTAAGAATACCAATGGGCATAGAAGGTGGCGGTTCCTCCGGGCATGTGGTGGTAAGGGCAGGGCACTCACCCGCACTGGCTGGCCTCTGAGGTAGCCCTGGAGACACGGTGTTCCTCTGTAAAGGTGGCTGCGGAGACAGGAGCCTGGGGTCTGTGAGTGAGGCCGTCATCAGGGACTGTGTGACCAGGGAGCCTCCGGGGTTGCTGAACTGCAGCGTGTTCTGGTTGGACACGGGTACGGTGACTGGCATGGCAAAATTCGGTGCTGGAACTGCAGACTGAACAGAGAGGTGACCATCAGAGGGTGGTCGGGGGATGATTTGCACGCTCTAGGCGTCATGTTAGCGGAGCCGATTCATGACGGACAATACAGCTGGTTACACAGGAAGAAATGATGCTAAGATCAGATGCACCAGGTACATGACAGGCTGATTCTGATTGGCTGCTGTGAGGTATACTGACTTACTGGTATACCTCTCCTGTACACCGCTTTATAGAGATTCCTGTGTACTACTGGCCACACCCAGGGGGAAGCTGTGTACTACTGGCCACACCCAGGGGGAAGCTGTGTACTACTGGCCACACCCAGGGGGAAGCGGTGTACTAATAACCATTGTGGCTTTCTCTCTTGAGTGTAAGCGTTACACAGCTACCTACATCACCTGCTCATCCATTATACACAATAATAATAGTTATGCCACAATCATGCATTATGAGCAGGGTTTCCTCCTCTGACACCCCGCCATGACATTCCCTTCCTACCCGGCCCTGGGGTAACGATTCAAGATGAAGACAGGTCATGGATAATAAACAATGTAAATGTCAGACTTGGGGGAACAAGTTATTGGTCAGTGAAGAGTTGAAGCTGGTTAGAAATTTTCAGCCATCGAAAGAAAAGCAAAAAAAAACGTACACAACATGGAGACACAACGGTTATGGTTTTAGGGGAGTATTAATAAACGGGATTTTGGGATTGGACAGGCGGGTCACTAGAGATCGCTCTTTTTTTTTTTGTAAGAGGTAAAGGGATTTCCCCGAGTGCTATATCCTTAATACCTCATTGAAGTGCATCATTCGCCTGCACATAGACGAGACGGCCATTTTGTGGGCTGCGCCAATATTCACAAGGAAGCAGCCTATCCATTACCGATGCCACAAAATGTCTGCCTCATGTGCAGGAGAACAGCTCCGTTTTAACCGTCTCTGTAAATCACGTGAGAATTGAGAAAACCCAAGGCCAAAAAGCAGAGCCATGCAAGAGCACACCCCTTTAGTGGCACCGCCCCGCAGCCTTGGCATGGGCCTCTGAGCGTTGCACCAGACAGGCCCATCTCCAGGATGGAGGGCTTGGTTTAAGCAGCACTGCAGGTTCCCAAACTTTATTGGCCGTCCTCTACGCTGACCACAACAAACCTAGCGCATAGCCTACTATATGACTTGCTGCCTCTCTAAAATGGCTCTGAGTTGCCCGTCAGAGTCTCTCACATTCTTTTTCTGAGCTTCTTGGTTTTCCTTTGGTGGAAAATATAATTAATTTGTTCACTAACTACATGGGACTGAATTCAGCAAAGTGGACGTTTAGTGTAGCGTTCGCATTGGGTAAACATCCGCTTTTGCGCTGCGTTAGGCGCTCAGGATCTTAGGATCAGGTGCATAAATATGAAGTGGCAAAATGTTTTAATTTCTGTTATTCATTATAAGCTACAATTAGGAAGAAGAGAACTCTGTATCTGGTTGAAGTTTATAGTGATTATTATCTGTATCTAGTTTATGTTATTTAAATGGATCTGAGAGAAATAAAACATGTAAAAACTTTTACAGACTGTATTTCATACAATTGGAATTAATTCAGCTATATTTATTCAAAATACACGTAAGTCTTTACGGCTTCATATATGCTTGAGGCCGTTGTACCGGATGTACACCTTCAGGCAACTTTAAGAACGCATGTGCACCTTCTGGCAACTTTGATGAAATATTCCCTTTCATTTTTTTGGACATAAACGTGCAGTGCTGCTTCGGCCTGTGGCTCACTCCCCCCCCCATAGTACTCACTGCGAGTCTATAACTCTGCATCATTTTATCAAACTCCTCGTCAATCTTTTTATATTTCTCCTCCGTCTGCGGAGTCAGCGCAAAGACCTCGTCCGCGTCCGGGCTTTCGTATTCCCTGTGCTTCTTGTTCAGCGCCTGCTTTTTCAGATCGGGGGGTGGGGGATGGGTGTCCATATTTTTTTATGGTTTAATTATTTTTTTTGGGGTGGGGGCAGGGGTAAGGGGAGGAAAGAATGGACAAAAAAAAAAGAGAAAAAAAGAAAGAGACAGATGAAGAGTTGCTGAAGATGGTGGTCTACTTACGCCATAGCGTTTGAACAGTATGTCCAAGTCCTCGCTGGCTTTACGATATTTGTCTTCCATGAGAGGGCTCTGGTCAATGGAGTCATCCCCGTCTGGTTCGGGGCTGTCGCACCCGTTAAAACCTTTCTTTCTTAACGTCTGAAATCACAACCAGGAAAAGCTCAGCTCTGGCCTTACTTCACGCACTGCCTCAGTGAGGAAGAATTGTGCCCCTTAGACCCTGAGGAGGAGGCATTCCCAACATCAGAGGTGTGCGGTGCCAAGTGGCTGGGGAAATAATATAATATCACCATTGGTGTGGGTGAAGGCAGCCATTTTGTTGGCTTACGTAACTTTTGAATTCAGTAGGAAGCAATGAGATCAGTGATTCAGAAATTAGCTTAGTGATGGCACAGTTCAGGTCAGAATAGGACATGTCAAAAGTTTTTAAACACCTATTAAATAGCTATTCATAAATAAATAGCTAATTTAAACATTGTTATTTCATTTCATTTTTGGCTAAGTTCAGCTACTGTGTTATACATAAACCCAGCTGAACATATACCTCATCATTTTATCTCTCACAAGACTGGATTGAGGAATAGTATGCCATTATATAAACATCCAGGATGGTATATAAATGTTATAGTATATCCAAAAACATTAAACCTTAAAATGGCCGACAAGGTGTCAAACCACCACACACAAAACAACCAAATAAGCTTTAAAGGATACTAATCCCAAAAAAATTCATTGTTTTCATTAAATTACCTCACATTTTTAATCCAGCAAGTATATTATACATAAAAATATATATTTCTCTATAAGTATGAGCTCTCTGGGATCCAGGGACAGGATGGTAGCGGCCATTTTGTTCACTGAACCAATTATTTTTGTGACTTCAGTCAAAGAAACCATTATGAACCAGCCAACAAAACATTAATATCTAGCCGGCTAGGAGTTTTATATTCTATAAATGTAAACCCCATTAATAAGTGAACCCTGTCATATTACTACCAAGGTTGATGCCCATCATGAGAATGTCCATTTAGTTTGTACATAGAAGAGGCCTTTGCCCGCTTCAACAGAGCTCTTCTCTCTTATACACCTACACACAAGCACAACTATAAACAAGGTACACATATATACACATATTTATGTATACATTATCCCAGCACACATTTAAACAAACCATTACCGGCAGATGGTGGCTATAACTATGATAGTGCCCGTCTTGTCGTTACGACTGCCCTCACAAATAATCTTTTCATCCCTCTGGCCCCTGCTGCAGGATATTTTGAGTTCTGGCTGGGACGCTACGCGGTTCTGCTCTGTTTGTTCCCTTGTACATAATACATGAATTAGGAGCTCAGTTCTTCCCGACACCGGCTTCGGGCCACCAGACTCTACGCTGCCTCAGCACTGCTTCCTTCAGCAATAAAAGGCTTTCTTTGGGACAACGCACATAATTGCAATGAATTCTTGAATCTCTGCTGACTGGTGAGATATGTGCACAATGCTTTGCAGCTGTTGGGCCTATTATTCTGTAAATCTGGCTATTTTTACACACAACACAGCAAACATTTAAAAATAAACATGCCTCGGACTGAAACGGTGGCCGTCGCCATCAAAGGCACCCTATTTGCACCAAAAAATATGTAACTTTTTTTATTTTACTAGTATCACCTGTAAAACACACGATGGACATTGATTTGTCTCCATATTGTATTATATTTGCTTGCTGTAAGGATTTCTGCCTGAGCAGCAATAAAACAGCGCCACCTATTGAGCAAGTTGTCAGGAAATATTGCATAAAACTAGGCTGGTACTACAGAGAAGTTTTATTTTAATGGGACATGGAAACAGACATATTTTACCTCACGAAAAGTCACACGCAAACAAAACAATATTGTCAGATAATAAAGATTCTGACGTACGGTGTGTATTACAAAGTGTTGTAAAGTATTTTTATGCTTCAACAGATTCAATTGAATATGTTTTGTCCTTAGTAGGACAAAGTGCAAGTTAGGTTACCCCTCCCGGGCACGAAGGGAGGGGAGGGCACAGCAGCATAAGAATTATAGGGCACTCTGCCTGTGCCAATTTTAAATGGCAGTCATGGAATCTCTTAAAATCGTCTAATGGTTTCCTGTTGCTTCTGACCTAGCATTTAAGTTGAGTGCAAATGGCGATTAAATGCATTTAGGATTTTATGAGCGGGACTTGGGTCCGCCTCGTGTGCACTTAGGTTCCTCAGATCCTGTCTTGTGTGTCTGGGTATTTTGGCCAGGAGACACATAGGATGTGCTCAGGCAAAGAGTGAAAAGTTAAGTTCTGTTAAAGATATGAAAACGCTTGTCAGAAGCTTCGCTGTGGCCATATGAAATCTTTGTCACGAGATGGAGGAAATAAAAATGGCCGACAAACCGCTTCTTGCGTGTTCTAACCCAGAGGCCTGTGATCAAAAGTTTATGGTGGGTTGTGTATATGGCCAGTTTGCGGTCACGTCCTGGAAAAAACAGCTTGGGAAAAGCTGACAGAAAAATCGCTTTACTATACAATAATAATAGACGCAGCCTATCCGCGAATAACATCCCCAAAATATTCCTGATAACATCTCCACTTTTCCAAACCCGCAGATTAGTAAATCTGGCCCCAGGTGTTGTGAAACTGCAGGTCCCAGCATGCTTGGACTGCTTGGGTATAGCTGACACCTGACAATGCATGCTGGGAGTTGTAGTTACACAACACCTGGAGAGCCGCATAAGGCACCAACAGGTTAGGCTAACTTCAAAATGAGGGCACGGGAGGGTTAATAGCTTTATTTATGCAGCGTATGTACTAAACATCTTTACACCTCATGACAGAAGGTGGTAATTCAATACGTGCATATAGTGATGTCTAACAATTACATGGAATGTGTCACATATTCTGAAGCGTTATACGGGTGAAGCGTTTCTTGCTTCTTGATTGATATTCTTGCCCACACACACACACAAACACACACACATAAACACACACACACTGATCAAGGCATTCTTGGACTTGTTGTTCAACAACAACTGGAGAGCAATGCCAGTAAAGGCATTAAAGGTGGAGGTATGGATTTTGTTTTGGTCAATGGGGTAAATTCAAAACAACGGGCTTGTAACATTACAATGCGTAGCGTATTTACGCTATCCTCATTTCTATACACTCCCCTCAGCCGTACGTACTTTGCCATTTTACGCTTGCCAAACCCTACCTTAACTTTTCAAAGCGTAACCACTGACGTACGTAAAGGCTGTCACGCCCCTTCGCTCGTAGCTACGCTGTTGATATATGGCTGGTACGTATGGTCAGAGTTACGTGGCGTAAATACTAATGAGCGATTTTACGTCAGCGGCTAGCGTAAAATCGCTCGCGTACTTAGTTTACGATCTGGGCCAATGTCCTGTTCAACCAGGTCTGTCACATGACTGAACGGGCTGTATGGTCTTCTAGGTAACGGATTCCTAGAATTAAACGTTGAAGGTCTATAAGATACAGACAGCCGATATCACATAACGTGACGTTTCGCATAGGGCGTAAAAGAGCAAATAAAGCAGATTAGCCACAAAAGGTGTCCTTTACCACCTACAGCAATATATATATATTATCTCCAATATAATTACTAGAATCTGTGCACCTCACAACACGAGTCCTGTGTCCCGAATGCTTATGAATGTCCATATATAGGATGCAAACAATTGGACGTAGCAGCTAAGACACGCAACAGACTGTAACGTGAACACATTCTCTCATTTCAGCCACATAAGCATATAGTGAGCATGCCGGCCATATGGAGGGAGGACATCTGGAATAGGGATTAGGAGGGTGTGAAGGAAGTCTCTCAGGTGACGAGCCACCTCCGGATGCTTAGATTGCAGCAACAAACGCTCACCAGCTTCTATGGCGAAAAAAAAACAACACGCCACCTCCTGCGCTTATGACACCTCCCTATAATTTTATATAAACGGCTGGGCCATACAGGAATACCAAATGGCAAAAATTCCTAAGGTAATAATAGCCAAATTGTTCTGCAGCTTATCCGCCTTTGTGGGCATAAAAATTTGTTCGCACTGGGCGTGGCCAGAAAAAGCAGCGCCAGCAAATGAGCAAGAGTGGTACATGATGTTCCACTGTCGGACAAAGTACCGTTTGAGCGTAGCGTGGTGTTTACGTATTTCACTCCCGATTCTAAGATTAAAAAAATACGCAATTGTGACCACGTATAAACTTGCATCCAACCCCGTTGAATATATTAAAGATGACATTAAGTCATGACGATGTGCCTGGACGTTATGAAAACCGGGAGCACTTTTTTTCAGAAAGGTGCTTATAATGGATAAAACAGCAATGGCGCACGTTTGGCGATCGTTTGTTCTTAACTGCAAAATTCGCACAACTGCAGTTTCACGACGATGAGCTGAACTGTAAAAATACGAGAACGGATCACAACTCAAACGGAACACAATTTCAAACTGATATATAGAACTTATAGCCAAACATTTTTTTTTTTGAGGGGGCAAACATGGGGTACATGGTACCCCAATAATTATCGTTAGGAAATAAGATCAAGAGTCAGAATGTGAGTCTCTTTGGGCCTTAATCAGAGTAAAAGATGCACCTGTTCACTGGACGTGAATATTTTGTGATTTTATTTTTTTAGCTGTGCATACGTGAAAAATGAATATCAATTGGGGGGTTGAGAGGGGTTTCCCTAAATAAAATGGAAAACTTTCTTATTCCCCATTCAACAAAAACTAAAAAATTAAAAAATTTGTGGGATTTTGACAAAGCCAACCACGGCTTACAGCAAACTACCATTTACCATGAGTCATTGCGGTTTGGGTGGCTGCCCAGAGGGCTATGGGTGCTGTAGTTCTCCGCTGTTGGCGTTACGGAAAGGCACGCTCCATTAAGTAAATCTCGTTCCCAAAATGACTCCCACAGAATCATATAAAAACGTCCGCTGCGCTGTCCGCTGCGCTGTCCGCCTGGGCTGTGGACACTCTCCACGGACCATTTGTTATGTTTGGCGAGTGAGCCATTTGACAGAAAAAAAGAAAAACACTGACAAATGCAGATTCATTGCTCGCTGCGGTAAATTTATTACTTATGAGAGTTTCAATTGCCATTTTGGAATAGGAAAAAAAAGAAGAAAGAAGAAAAATCATGGTAAACCACTACATTTATTAATGGAATTTAGTTACATTATATGTGGCCTCAAAACCCACATAGCAGCATGGCCTGGTCCAGCAGTAGCAGTCTGAGGAACTAAAATGGCATTTGTTTGCTAGAGAGCAGAAGTAATAAGAGAGGAGGTAACGGGTTAACGATCAAAGGCTATGGCGTGCGTAAATTCCATGTGGGATAAAACGCTCAGTACCACGTACACTAACATGTTCACCTGCAAGAATGGTTGACAGATGGCGAGACAGTCAGTGTTACACGTGTTTCCTGCCATTTTCTTTCAATGACAGAAACTCTTCAAGCACGTGTACATGCAAGATGAAGAGAGATTCCTAAAGGCAGTGAATTCTGGGGGATCCAGTCACGTGACCGACGCAAGGGTAAATATTCATAAGGATATGGTCAATCGTCTCATAAGGAACTGGTGCCATAAAAGGGACTCTTGACTCCAAGATGGCTGACTCCACACCACATAGACAGACACCATTTTCTATACAGCACAAACAGTATGGCTTATAGATGTCATTCAACTGGGAAGGCAACAGCGCAAAATGAATTGACGAGAGTTCAAAGAAAATATCTGGAAGTGATTTAGACAATTCTTTACATTACCACCGTTCTTGTCACTTTATACGGCACAAGAACGCTAATTATTTAGCAGATAGAAACCATTAGCCGTCTGGTGAGGATATCAGCCACTAAGTATTAGATTTTCTTAATGTGTCTACGCAGTGATTTCGGTATAACGCGCCATGGGGAGAAGAGGACGCTGTTAAGGTGAGGCCGGGGTTAACCCTGTCACTGCAGCTCAGGTCTGATACGATAACCCACTGGCAGGGGAAGGGTTATAGCTCAGGGGCCTTCCAAGGCCTTAGCAGATAATGTGACAGTGAAAAGGTCAAACAATGACATTCAAGACTCTCTCCGTGATCAGGGCAGGAATGTGGTTCGGATACTGAACAAACACCTTAAATCGTTATCTGTGACTTCTCCTCACACCTCTGCTACTGCTAACACAACAGCGCATCATATCTTTTATGTACGGGCTTAAAATTCTCCTCCACTGACGTCAAGAGTTCACCTAGATTGCTGTCAGGTGGTAGCCAAAACGTAGCTAAAAATTTACTTTCACTTACTGAAGCAACTTATTTATTATCAATTTATCTTATTATTTATTACTGATTATTTATGATCAAATCTTTAAGTGGGTAAATTGCAAAATAAATGTGACAATGCATAACAGCCAATCAGAGGCTTGCTTTCATTTCAAAAATGGCAGTGCAGACAATAGCATGAACTGGATTGGTTGCAGCATGCTTCAGAATCTGCTTTTTGGAACATAGCTCATTCAAGAAGTGGGAAAGGATCTATGGAGGCATTGTGGGTCCAAAAAGAATAGCAATAAAAACACATTACTTTTAATTTAATTAACAAGTCATTACCAGGAGGCTGATTCCATGAGCGTCCCCGGTATGAAAAATGTCAGCTTTTCCACCCCCTCCATTTTTGTGCCCGCACGCCTCCATTTTACACTTCCTTATCAGTCATTCGCACACCTGCATTGCATTTTATCCACGAAGCGAAGCAGTTATTTATTTGGTGTACTCTGGTTCTGACTGGGTTAACGCACCCCTTCATTAACCTTCTGTATAACGGACTAATTGTACAAGGAATCATCTAGAAGCCTGGATACAGGTGTTACCTACAGGCAGGAACTATACAAACCATTCCAGACCGTGACTACAAACATCACCCCAAAAATGTCTGCTGCCATTTGCCTGGCCTTGGTTGTGCGTATTTTACGGCTAAAAAACAGGTGGATCCCCTATAATTTTACACCAGGGGAGGGGCAGGAGCAAGCTGATGTGATGTCACAATAGCGAATTTTTAAAGGAGATTAGGGAGTGGATTGTCTATAGACCCCGGGACACCTCACACCTATTTTATTCTAAGCGCAGTTTTGAAACAGTGCAAGATATGGGGGAAAAAAAATACTGGACTGGATACAGAACTGTGTACGACAGGGCATTTATGCATTCAGAATTGCATACGCATTCTGACAGCGGAACGTGGCGATTTTACCACTATGAACCTCCATTGTGCACGAGGTCATCCAGACTTAAGTAAGTGCTTGAAATGAGTTACTCCTGGGCTAAACCATGTTGATTGCAGGGGGAGTCAAGTTATTGTATTCTTTACATGCAGGGATATATCTTTGAATTGCTTACTGCACACAGATACTGACCAGCTTTACTATCACACTGTTATTTAAATTTGGGCTGGGAAACATCACCTCTCAACTCTAATACTGTTTCCAACATATGAAATATGACTCCCCCTGCAATCAACATGGTTTAGCCCAGGAGTAACTAAATTCAAGCACTTACTTGAGTCTGGATCCAGCCCACTGTGCGTAAAAGTTAAGGTAACGTTCAGGACACGGAAGCTCTGGACGTGTGAAGTGAAGCGCACTCCCCTCGCAAATACAGATCACACTTAGCCTATGTCAGCCACCACTGCGACGACATACGAGGTTGCGCGTACTTCGTTCTGGATCTGGTCCGCTGCCCTTAAAACTGAGAATTGGCTCCTATAAACGTAGATTACTTAACACGATCGAATAAGATTTTTATTTTATTTTTGTGCTTATTGTCTGTCAAACTTTTCTTTGGCCTTGACCTAAGAATGGTAACGTTGCCTCTCATTTATTGGCAATTATTCTCTTTGGCACCCTTAAATTGTATTACTTACATGCCTATTTTTCCGATTATAGCTACTACGCATGCGTAGTAGATTGCGCAAATGCGGTCTTTCGTTATACGCTATAACAAAATGCTACATAGATAGCGTATAATAGTTACTACGCATGCGTGGTAGCTATAATCGGAAAAATAGGCACGTAAGTAATAAAATTTCGGGGTTGTGAATCCAGTCCTCGATTCTCAGCCTTCTTGGACGCAGACTGGGGACTCGTACACCAACAGCGGGCCGTGTAGTTAGAGTGTAAGTTCTTCTGCAGCGACAACTCCTTCTTTCCTCCATTATTATTGTTTGGTTTTTTTCTCCACCCATACGCCTTTGGCATTATATAAATATACCGTTACCGGCAGCAAGGTGTATTATAACAGCTCTGCCGGTTGTCAAACTTTCCCCGTAAACAGCCGCTGCGGATAAACAACATTCCACCTACGGCTCCACCTAATAGAGGTAAAATGTTATGTTTGATCGCATTGGGACTGCAGTCCGCCCCTACACCGGTAATAAGCGCCTGCTCCCTTTAATCTTACGGCGGGGAAGTGAGGGCTGCCGCGCGCGTATAATGAGACATTGAAAACGCAGTGAGTAAAGATTGTGGGAGGCAATTACTGGAGAGGTTTTTACTTGTCGCACTGAGCTCACAAGCCCTCTGATTCACTCCCAGATGCCGGGAATGGAAGGGAGAACGGGGAGACACCCATAAAACAGCCACCGTGTTCATGTTCAGTCTTAACCCTGTGACATCCACACCCAGTTTCATTTCTGTGTTGGCAGCTTTTGTAATATTTGGACATGTTTCTGACTAGATGACATCTCGCTCACTTGCACCAGCAGATGTGGCATTCTAGGGGAGATAGCAAAGCATGCTGGGAGACCAGCGCCAGCTAGACATACCATAACACCCTAATCTGCTACACAGACTGTTTGACTGCACTGACTGTGACATCATCATCAGTCACACACTAACCTGCTACATAGACTGTGACTGTGCTCACTGTCATCGGGTCATTACACATAACCTGCTACAAAGACTGTGTGACATCATCCAGTAACACACTAACCTGCTACACAGACTGTGTGACTGTACTGACTGTGACATCATCATCAGTCACACACTAACCTGCTACATAGACTGTGACTGTGCTCACTGTGACATCATCGGGTCATTACATATAACCTGCTACACAGACTGTGTGACATCATCCAGTAACACACTAACCTGCTACATACTGTGTGACTGCACTGGCTGTGACATCATCATCAGTCACACACTAACCTGCTACATGGACTGTGTGACATCATCCAGTAACACAGTAACCTGCTAAATTGACTGTGTTACTGCCCTCACTCTATGACAGCATCATGATAGGTCACACATTAACCTGCTACATAGACTGTGTGACTGTCCTCACTGTATGACATCATCATTTAATCTCACTAACCTGCTACATAGACTGTGTGACTGCCCTCACTGTATGACATCATCATTTAATCTCACTAACCTGCTACATAGACTGTGTGACTGCTCTCACTGTGACATCATTCTGTCACTAAATAATCTGCTAAACAGACTGTGTGACACCATCAAATCACACACTAACCTGCTACATACACTTTCCTAATAAGATCTCTTTGTGACATCATCCTGTTACACACTAACCTGCTACATAGACTGTGTGGCTGCACTATGCTCACTCTGTGACATCATCCAATCACACAATAGCCTGCCAAATAGACTGTGACACATCTCTGAGCTAACCAATGTCACCTCAATGTCACAATGTTGTCAAGAGGGCCACATGTGACCACTAGGAAACCCCATTCTGTAGCCACCAGACAGTTAGAACACTTGTATCTTATGTCACCTTGCCCAGACACTAGGCCTCATTTCCTGCGCTCGCTGTTCATGCTTCCTTGCAGACCCCTCCCCCCTCCTCCCATACCTCCTTAAAGAGCGATGGTCACAGTCCAGCCTCTAGGACTTGTGTTATGAGAGAACAGCTGAGCTTCTGGTGATCCGATACCTGTAAGTGAATCCATCCCTAGCACACACAGCGAGGAAACACAGAGTCAGCAGGCGGTGTGCCGTGCTCCCATACTGCCGGCTGCACATCACTCGCTGAAAGATTATTCCTTCGGGCTGTCCCAAGAAACGCAGATTATCCCGGGTCCCTCTCATCTGCAGGATATTATTTATTCCTGGCAGTTTATTCAGGCACTCTCTGTTTATGTGTAAAATTAACAACCTTGGTTCACTAACAAAATGGCTGCCACAATCTTCCTACTCAGTGATCTTGGTGAAATGCATTGCCATTGATGCATAAAATGTCCTACAAATGAACACAGTGTGTATGGCTCTTTTTATAGTGTTGTATTTTGTATTTCACTGACTATTAAATATTTATAGAACAAAAAAACGAAAATAAGGATATAAACTACAATTTATCTCTGTTTTTTTTTCCCCTGGGATATACCCAGCTTTCTTTATAAGGTCAGAAGCCATACACAGTCCACAGAGAGAATGATAGCAGCTAATCAGCATGTTATCGAGCAGATAAGGCCCTGGTCTGGGTCAACCAGTGTGCTCCCTATCTTATAATAACAGTCCTGCTTCCATTACCAATCACTTCCTATCTGTCCTAAGACCACCCCTAATTAAAACCTAATTGCCCCTATCTACTGCTATCTAGGCATCTACCTTATCTAGCCATTTTCCTCTGACAGTTGTCACCCTCTTTTCTATGTCACATTAAAGTCACTGGCTCAGCAGGGCAAAGGCCAGCACTAGGCCATAAAGACGGGTTCTACAAATCATTAACCCTTTTTTCTCCACGGCCAATCTGAGGAACTTTACCTATGACGTAGACATGAAGTAAAAATAGCCCTTTGTTTTTTTAAAGGTAGTTATCATAAAGATACAGATCCTGTTCCAATGACACTAACAGCTGATGTGAGCCCTGTATGTGACATCACATTTCCCAGAATTCCCTGCCTGAAGCTGGTTATGTCAAACTCTCATTCCACAGAGAAATACCCCTGGGTATTTATATAACCTAAAAAAAACATGCCCATGTGTGGAAGGAACTAGAGATTCAGGGTTCTGTAAGAAAACCGGGACAATTCTCCTCAAACCTGGTACAAAGGACAAATGGTGCTGTTACCCAGAGCAATCTAGTTAATCGTGTCATCCATTTACCGAGGAATGGAGTCCTATGATTGGTATTGCCATAGTTAATCATGTGACAACCTCTTTAATAATTCACTTTGTGGAAGAAAAATGATTACGTTGCTAGGGACGACAGCAACTTTTTCCCTTAGCACCAGTCTATGGAAATTTTTTCCAATGGCTTTTTCTGCTGCCGTTAGCCTCCTTCAAATGTCATCTGGGGAAAAAAAGGGATGTTGGCCAAAGAAGGAAACAAAAATGATAACGTTCCATAGTAGCTCATCGGATGTAAGGGAGATCTTGGGGGTCTGGCCTGTACTACGAGGGGTGCTCACCTCGATAATGTCGGCGTTGGTCCGGCTCTCGTGCGGCTCGTTGTATTCCGTGTATTTGAGCAGCACCTTGTCCATGTCGGTGCTGGCATACTGGAACAGTTTGTTTGAGTGGTTGAAGATGATGAGGGCGATCTCGCAGTCGCACAATACGCTGAGCTCGTAGGCCTTCTTCATCAGGCCGAATTTACGCTTTGTGAACGTCACCTGGGGAGGGGGGAGGAAAAGAAAGCGTTAGGATGGGATCCCGCTAAGCAATGTCAGTAGTCACACATTACAGGAAGCAAAGTGCATACAGGAAAAGCATTATGCTGTGATTTTACCAATCTGTACCCAAACTCCCAGAATCCTTTGCAAGCGCATAATGGTCAAGAGCCTGAATCAAACTGTGGGAGAGTTATGGCTTTCAGAGTATGATGGAACTAGGAAATCAGGATGCAATTGTAAGGCTGTAATTAGTCAGTTGCCAATATGTTTGCCTGCTTGACTAACTGTTACTAAATTAAGACAATAGGATGTTACGGGCAGCACAAAGTATTTCAGCAACGGTAACTCTGGGCTGTGTTTGAAGAACAGTTTGAAGTAGGAGGAGCTCAGACAAACCTGTAGCCAATCCATGCGTCCAAGCATCGACAACACATACATTCGACACTACATAAGAAGTCTTATATCTAAATTGTTTGCAGTGTGCGTATTTTCGGCTGGTAGATTAAACTATGTCTGGTTGGGCTGAAAGGGTCTCTGAATCCCTGTATCTCCAGCCCAAACCAACATACAATAAGCCATAAAGCATTCCTTTCCATACCTGCAATCCCTGTGCTGGGCCTAATAACCCTTCTCCTTGGCTCACGCCAGCTGTGATCTCTGCACAGATTTAATTAAGCTAAAACACATCTATCTCACCTCCTGCTTTACATAGCGGCAAGAGACCCTCATACCGGAGGTAATAGGATCTGATTATCACACAAGAAATGCTCCTAACCTGAATATACGCGCTGCATTATGGAGCTGCTTCATAGTATTACCTAAAAATAGATTTGCATGGTTGTGGTAACAGCACAATAAGCTCTATTTGCATTTGTAAAACCCTCCTCACTCAGTGTGTGTGTGGGGAAGGTAGCCTGACTTGGCTGCCTCTCAGAGAGATTTTAAAAAGGAGAAGATAATTAGTCGCAAGATAGAGCTTAAATTGCAAGGTAAAGTTTAAACTAATTCTGCCACTGATATTACGGAGTGATTTTGGAGCTGCTGTCAGGAAAGGTCACACAAGCACTGAAGATAAGCAGGCACTCAGCGGACTGGAGCTGGAAAAGACGTTTATATTATTGATGCGTGCTCCCTTATTTAACCAGAAGGGAAAGGACTATGGGGTGACCTATTCTGACATGTCAGGGGCTGGGAGATTGCAAAACTGACCCATACCACAGCGCAAAACACTTAACAGTGCGCTCGGTTAACACAGACAGTCTGCCCTTGGTCACGTGTGCGTTCACGAGATACGTGCCCCAAAATTCATCCTTCACCCGAGTCTTACGTGATGTGACAGTTGCCAGGGCAACCCACCGAATGGCAAACATCTTGCATACACTAGCAGGCAGCGCACAATCTGCTTACAAACAAACAAAAAGGCAGCTTATGTACCCCATAGACAAGATACAAACCACACAGAGGGTGCCCAAGCTCCAGACTGGCCATATAATTATCTGTGTGACCAAAACACACTACCCCACCACCGCCAAGCCAAAAATTCAAGCCACTTCATAGGAGTTTAGGCAAATACTTAGGCTATATTTTTTTTTAAAACATAATATTGATCCACAATTACCATCTGTCAGTAAAAATGACTTTATCAGTAAACAAAAAATACCAGTTAGTAAAATTATGACATCTGAGAAATACTGTATAAGACATAGAGGCCCCAATTCAATCAATTTAGGCCCTGGACCTCGTAATCTGTTACAAATCCCTGATTTAACGTCTTATTTAATACTATTTAATCAAATATACAACAGCAATGTGCAAAAATCACCACAATCAGTAATAAAAAAGTAGCTTTATTTAGTCCTACATTACACTTAAGAAGTGAAATGAAATGACATGACATGAAATCCAAGATGGCTGACAGGACAAGATGCTGACTGTAGATAAAACAGAAGGAGGAGTTCAAATAAACCCTATGCGCTAATTTCTGTGGTAAAATCTGGATCAATTTAAATTTTCTACGTAGACAATTGGTGCTTTATATTTAAAGCATAATATATATAT
>WWET01000303.1:225553-235893 GCA_011038615.1 Limnodynastes dumerilii
CAATCCATGTACACACTTGTCCAATGTTACAGCAGATACACCACCCAATCCATGTACACACTTGTCCAATGTTACAGCAGATACACCACCCAATCCATGTACACACTTGTCCAATGTTACAGCAGATACACCACCCAATCCATGTACACACTTGTCCAATGTTACAGCAGATACACCACCCAATCCATGTACACACTTGTCCAATGTTACAGCAGATACACCACCCAATCCATGTACACACTTGTCCAATGTTACAGCAGATACAGCACCCAATCCATGTACACACTTGTCCAATGTTACAGCAGATACAACACCCAATCCATGTACACACTTGTCCAATGTTACTGCATACTTTCCCCCATTATTAGGAGCCATAGGCAACCTTAACTAATTGTACGTATTTTGCATTGTAAGTATATATATATGAAATATAGGCACCTTTGAATCAGGGCGCAGGATTGGATGCCATGAGAGGCTGTTTGGCCATACACACTTATCCAATGGATGGTCCGTGGTTGGATTGGATGCAAATTGGATAAGTGTGTATGCACCTTATACTGATGTTTCGATTCATAAACCAATCTATGATAAAGTTTTAATTCATATTTACCTAAACTGAGCACACTGATTCCTATTATGGCTTATAAATAAGGGTCTATACTATAAAACTACGCAACTTTTATAAATATCATCATACACCCATTGGAAATCATATAAGAAATTCTTTGACCCTATAACAAAAGGCCACAGGACATCACTGCAACACAAAATATCTGCAATCATTTACAATGGTTGCTAATGAAACCCACATTTTACCATTAGACACATCAGAGAGCTCACTGTTTATCCAGACATAGGACCTGATTCATAGACAGAAAGTAAGAGAGGAAAGTTACTCCTGGGCTAAACCATTGTGATTGCAGGGGAGTCATATTTCATCTGTTGCAAACAGTATTAGAGATGAGAGGTGATGTTTCCTATCCCAAGTCTAAATAACAGTGTGATAGTAAAGCTGGTCAGTATCTGTGTGCAGTAAGCAATTCAAAGATATATCCCTGAATGCAAACAATACAATTACCTTGACTCCCCCTGCAATCAACATGGTTTAGCCCAGGAGTAACTTTCCTCTCTTAATTGCAATCTCTGAATCAGGTCCATAATGAGCAAGTGAAAGGGATGTCATTTCTAGATGAGTCTGGCGATCCGGTCTGATCCAGCACACTGTACATTTGAAAGTTAAGATGCAATGTAAACACTATTAAGTATCAATAAATCAGGAAGGGTGTGTGACCTGTCTATCACAGCAATGGAGGGCCAAGTGTCGTCAGTTTTTCTTAGTCTGCCATTAGAAAAGATGGCTCCCGTGAAAGCATGGTTTTTGAAGATTTCAATGGCAAAAGGCAAGTCTTTCTATCCCTAACCATGCCACGCTCACAACCTTACCCTAGCACTCCCCTAGACACAGAACCCTCCATTCTCCACAGCCTAACCCTGACCTCTAAACAGCCTAACCCTGACCTTGCCCTCTAAACAGCATAACCCTATATCTCCCCTAACCTGAACCTTACCTCTCTGCAACCTAACAATAACTCTAACCCTCCCCTCTCCACAGCCTAACCCTATATCTCCCCTAACCCTCCCCTCTTCATAGCCTAACCTTAACCCTCCTCTCTCCGGAGCCTAACCCTTCCTATCCCACAGAATAACCCTAACCAAAACAGATACCTTGTCGAAATAAGACCATTTGCCATGGTAACCGGTCCATTAAGTTAAGCACACAGTGCAGCCAAAATTTATCTTTCAGCTGTATCATTGTCTAAAATGAGTCGTTCATATTGAAAACTGCATCCTCAGAAGTTCAACTCACAAAATGGCTGCCTCCACTGGAAGCCACCCTGAACAGATCATTGTATTACAGATACTTTATTGGACATCCATCAGTACTACACTGGAACTGAACAAGTTGGTGCCTTTAATCCACTGTGATTTATGTCAGAAATAAAACGTTTAATTGCTATACCCAGTGTGAATCCAGCTCTCCTGCACAATACCAGTAGATGTGGTATTTATATGCAGATGAGCGCCTGTATATTGCACTCGACCCGCGTCTAAGATGTTGCACAGCTGAAGAGCTTCAATAAAGAAGATTCTTGGAAACAAACTCAAACAGGAAGCTGCTTTTGTTGTCCTTTACGAAATGTGTGAGTCATGGTCACCTACAGGCGTGTGTGTGTGTGTGTTTGGAGGATCTGGGGGGTTGTCGGGACAGTCTAGGAACGCCAAGCGCCCCCCCTGTCTCCATTGTCCCACACTGTGCAGCCCATTGTGTTCGAGAAAAGGAATCTTACACTTGGCGTCCCAAAAATAGCAGAAGCAGAGTTAAAAATAGCTGCCCACAAATTCCCAGGCCAGGAAAAGTCTAAGAGGGGGAAGGAAAGAAAAAAAAAACAAAACACAACAAATACTTGGAACAGGCAGATTCCCGAAATGTGTTTTGGAAAAGCAGCTGTGAAAATGTGGCCTAAGTAGCGGAGGGCGATGTAATACAACGCAAACAGGGACCATGCACTGTACTAGCGACAATAACGCAACACTGCAACCGAGTCACTTAGCCGCAGTTTAGAGTTGATCTAGTATACAGCCTAATAGGTTTTAGAGTTGCTTTAGAGAGAAGCTTATCCCTAACCATCCTCTTCAAGCAGCCTAATCTTAACCCTGCCCTAGCCACAACAATCCTCGTTCTGCAGCCTAACCCTAACCTTTCTTTTCTAGCAGCCTAACCATAACCCTCCCCTAACCATAACAATCCTTGTCCCGCAGCCTAACCTTAACCCTCCCCTAACCATACCAATCCTCGTCCCGCAGCCTAACCTTAACCCTCCCCTAACCATAACAATCCTCGTCCCGCAGCCTAACCTTAACCCTCCCCTAACCATAACAATCATCGTCCAGCAGCCTAACCTTAACCCTCCCCTAACCATAAAAATCCTCGTCCCGTAGCCTAATCCTAACCTTTCCCTTCTAGCAGCCTAACCTTAACCCTCCCTAACCATACCAATCTTCGTCCCGCAGCCTAAAGGTAACCCTCCCCTAACCATAACAATACTCTTCCCGCATTCTAACCTTAACCTTCCCCTAATCATAACGATCCTCGTCCCGTAGCCTAACCCTTTCCTTCTAGCAGCCTAACCTTAACCCGATCTATCCATACCAATCTTCGTCCCGCAGCCTAAAGGTAACCCTCCCCTAACCATAACAATACCCGTCCCGCATTCTAACCTTAACCTTCCCCTAACCATAACGATCCTCGTCCCGTAGCCTAACCCTTCCCTTTTAGCAGCCTAACCTTAACCCGATCTAACCATACCAATCTTCGTCCCGCAGCCTAAAGGTAACCCTCCCCTAACCATAACAATACTTGTCCCGCAGCCTAACCTTAACCCTCCCCTAACCATAACAATCCTCATCCCGCAGCCTAACCCTTATCTTTCCCTTCTAGCAGCCTAACCTTAACCATCCCATTCCAGCAGCCTAACCTCAACCTCTGTCCCCAGTGGGGGCTAATGAGAATGAAAGGGACAGGTGCCTTGGTGCACGGAGATGACGCAGTTTGGTATTACAATGTACAGCATAGACGCCAACACCACAGAGGACTCCACATCTCAAGCCAGGCACATCCCCGAGACGCCAGATCATGTGATGATAAAGGTGTGCATCTAGCGTGAGCGCGAGTGTGAGTGCTGGAATTCACAGGAACACCACCCGCTCACGGCTGCTCGATGTCTAATTATGCCAGTGTTGCTCCATCTGCTAATTAAAAACCTGCCGATCTATCTTTAGTCAGAGGGGTGAGGGGACCTCTACCTGAGCGAGAGAGACAAACACACTGCCAGCACATCCTTGCTTCCTCCTCCCCGACCCACAGTCATCGTCATTGATCCATAGAGAGACACGGCGTGGTACACCGTGGAAGTAGCTAGGACCTGGGGCTGGAAGTGTTAAAGGTGACCCTACAATTGCCAGGCCTGATGAATACAGGGTGTAACGACCGTTTCTAAGCAACGCATTCACGATGCAAGCTCGAGGCCACTTGTTAGGAACATGGGCCGCGAGGATATACAGAATACGCTCACTGATATCGTCTTACCTCCGGACCATTCCTACAATAAGCGCACTTTACTATCGGTCAGGAATTTGTCTTCTATTAAAAAAATAAAATTACAATTATATCAACTATAATTTTGTGCCTCTTTGTAATAAAGTAGCAGACGGGCTGCTATTTATACAGCAAGTACACATGGCGTAGAAGGGGGAGTTGAGGTATTTAAATTGTACAGGAGGAGCTTGGTTACATACGATTTTCATTCACGCCATTTTCTGTGAAGCCGGTGTGTACATTTTAAGGTAAGGACCTACTGGCGAGAGTCCCATACATGCAAGTCTTGTATGGAACTTAGGATCACACCGCGATACGCTACTGGGACTCTACTGCCATGGTGGACCTCTAAAATCAGCCCAATCTGTAACAGACTGAAGGCAACCCCTCCTACCCCTCCGGTCTGACTGTTACCTAGTTCTTTATATTGTTTCCCATTGTGAAGAGCTACGTAATATTCTGGCACTGGTGACCGTCGTCTTAACTCCAGCCTGATAACTACCTCTCACTCTCTCATCCAAGACTTCATCCGGGCCGCCCCATCCGTTGGAACAACCTACCACATCCTATCAGGCAATCCAGCACCCTCCAATCCTTCAAACGCACCCCCTCAAAACCCACTTCTTCAGGCTAGCCTACCCTTCCTCTGCCTAAGCTTAGCTGCCCTCTGCATCTTCAGCACTGTCTCCTGTTTATTTGCCCTCTCTCCCTTAGCATGCTAGCTCTTATGTGTAAGGTCCTCCTCCCTCCTGTCATCATCTCTCTACCCTGTCATCATCACTTCCCACCTTTTTCCCTCTATTATCTATCTCTCTCCTTATTCATCTGCTCCTACACACTTACCCAGCATCTTTATCTCCCATACATATTGTGCTGCTATTGTTGTACTGTATTATATATTTGCATTGTACATGTATGCTATTCTATGCTGATTAAGCAGAAATGGCCACCCCAATATGAGCTCCCCCTCCCCTAGTATACATTACTGGGTTCCCAAAGCCGAATGTTTATTCTCTAGATGTATTAATATTGTCAGGGAGTGTGCGGGGAATTCTGGAGGCCTGCAGCCATACTGTGGCCAGTTTATTGCCCACAGCAGCCAATGAGCGGATGGGATTTGACTCTGCGGCCGGGCCAGAGATGTAGAATGTCTTTACTGGAGGAGACCTGGTCTCCTGGAATCTCCACCAAGCTGAGACCACGACTCCCAGACTTATAGAGGAGACAAGGCTTCAATTCACTCCTGGAATGTTATGAGAGAGACTTTGTCTGCAGGACACACAATTCTTTTTAAGCAAATGAACACAAGGCTGACTATACAGCTACAAATAAAAAGGGGTTTCTTTTGATTTGTGCACCAGAGACATTTGTATATGGTCCCCTTTTGCTGCTTAAATTTGTCCAGACGAGCGATACGGCCCCGCATGTCAGCCATGTTTTCATTCCGGTGACACTGCGGGAAATTCAATTTCTTGTGAGAGATGAGATTGCTGCCATATTGTATCTGGGGGAGGGAGGATGGGACACAAAATAAGTGTGAGTGAGAGAGAGAGAGAGAGTGTGAGTGTGTGAGTGTGTGTGTGAGTGTGTGTGTGTGTGTGTGTATAGAGTGTACTGTGCATGTGAGTGTGTGTGTATGTATGTATAGAGTGTGCTGTGCATGTGAGTGAGAGAGTGTGCTGTGCGTGAGAGTGAGAGTGAGTGTGAGAGTGAGTGTGAGTGTGAGTGTGAGAGTGAGAGAGAGTGAGAGAGAGTGAGAGTGAGAGTGAGAGTGTGTGTGTGTGTGTAGGATGCACTATGTTTATTTATCTGGTGTGCAGTGAGTGTGTGTGTATATTCATCCTTTTTTATTTTATTAATTTGGAAACGCTGGCTGCCTTTATGGAAATAGTAGCGGCAGCCATGACTATACTGCAGGGGTTGTGGAGTGCAATAGCAGGATTGTCACTGATTGATGTCTATGATCCACCTGGGATAGAGAACGGATACAGGGATAGGAGAATCAAGAGAATGTGAATGTATTTTGTGGATAGTTATGTGTATTTGTGTGTGTGACAATAGTTATGTGTATTTGTGTGTGTGACAGTATTTATGTAGATTGGTGTATGCGACAGTTATGTGTAGTTGTGGGAGAGAGAGAGAGAGAGAGAGAATATGTGAGAAAGAAAGAGACAGGGTGTGAGAAAGAGCGAGAGAGAGAGCGAGAGCGAGAGCAAGAGTGTGATAGAGAACCTCTTGGCCACTGGGGGCACTGTTCCACTACCTGTCTTTTTAAGACATTTCCAGCATGGCTGTGACTTTATCTATTTTTTTTATTATATCATATAAAACATCCATGGACTGGAGAAACACAGAAACACAACACATAGGGCCAGATTTACTAAGCGGCAGGTTTGGAAAAGTAGACATGTTGCCCACTGCAAGCAATCAGATTCTAGCTCTCACTCTCCTATTACATATTAGAGAATGTCAGCTAGAATCTATGGGCAACATCTCTACTTTTTCAAACCCGCAGCTTAGTAAATCTGGCTCATAGAATGCAGAATGGTGTCATTATTCATCGTCTTTCAGTCTCTTGATGTGATTGTTGTGACGCTCGGTCACTCTGTGCTGCTGGATCTCGTCCTCATGGTGCTGCCTTAGTGCGGCTCTCCTCTCCTGCTCAGCGCATACTGTACAATCTACACTGTCAGCCACAGAAACCTCAATCAGAACTTAGAGATAATGGGGCCCGAGACAGATTTAGTAGGGGCAAAAAAAGACTTGAGGTGATGCTTTTTAGCTCAACTCTAAATTAGAGTAAAAAAAATGCGCTAAAAAATGACTTTTCACACCTCTTGTTGCAACATTCAGGCGCACGGGTACGCCCAATCCCCGCTATTCAACGGAGACTCCCGGAATCCAGCGAGAGACGACAAATTTCCCGGATCTGTGGCTGAGGCTGTGATTTAATGCATATCACAGAATCAAGCCCCTAGCGTTACTAAGAATGTCATCAAGTCCCGCTCCGTCCTATGAAGGGCAGTTTTGATTGGCGGGGCGGGGTTTCAGGCGTGTTTACCACTTTTGTCTATAAGTCAGAAACTATGCCCAAAGTTTGGGGCGTCTGCTGTTTGGGCAGAAGGCCCGTCTTCTGTCCTGGTTCGGAACTAGGTATTAATACCTAGTTTGGGCCGGTAACTGGCCCAAAACTAGATATTAATAAACATTGGTAGCTATCGGATACAAATCCGCAATTGGCTATAATTATTGTTTCCCTGTCTATTTCTTCATATAACAGCATACATCAATTTCTCCAGCCACATAATTCCTGGCGGGTTGCTATGCTTTTTACTGACCCTGGTTTTTACGGCCCCTGGCGACCGGTAAAGAAAGGAAACATTCCGGTCGCTGGTCGCCGTGGTCAGCAAGACATAGCAACTTCGTTATGTTGGAGACATTGGGAAAACAGCTCCATTTACAGGCCGTAAATACTGGAAACCTAAGAATAAAAAAAAATTTAAAAAAATCATTTCAAATGGAAATTCCCTTTTACGCCGGCGGCTGACGGTGATGCCGAAACGCCCGTGCCATTCACACAGACCAGAACCAGGAGATTTAGAAAAGTAAAGAAACTGTGTTGGTTTATTTACCTCCCTGACAGAAAGATGGAATCACGAGGCAGATAGATCCCCCGCTGAGCGCGGATATTCCCTCCGCTGATTTCCGCATGCCAATTAAGAAGGTCTTGTCCTTCAAATCAGATCAATTACACGGCTGATCGTGTGCCGATGGCAATGGCTGAGTTTTACAAGTGCAAATTCTACGACTGGGGCTACAGACTTTCAGATGGGCTTAGGGTGGCCACGCTCTCGTCTGCACAGTCTTACGCTACCTGATCCGCTATCTTACAAACTTCCGCTATGTCCTCACTTAAAATGGCGGCAGTGCAGAGGGTGCTCAATGCACCTTAAATGTAGTAGTTACATTAGCGTAAGTAACATCCACATATTGCACCATAGTGCGGTTACAAACGTTAAAGCAGTCAAGTGACACGATCACGAATGCTCCCGGGTCGGCACTCTGGAGCATTTTACAATCTACAATTGTGAAAGTGTCAATCCAGAATTACGCACTACAAACACGTGCGTGCTCCATGGCAGCGTTCTGCGCATGCGCCCGTGTGGTTACGCATCTGAATGTACTAAGAGCTTTCTAATGGCAGGGAGTGACAACCCGCCATGCGTCGTGGGCGGGAAGAGGTATGTAATTCGTACTTATGATTCTCCATTATGCCCCTATTTTAAGTGAAGTGGATGCATATAGTTAAGGTTGGATCCAGGGTACAGAAGTTACATACGTGCAAGAAGAGCGCGCTACCCTCACGTGCGCAATTATAGGATCATACTTTGCGCTAGTTCGCTTCCGCTGCAGAGACGTAGGAGCGCAGTGCGCGTTAAGCATTAGATTTACTTAACAGCAGAAAAGGAAAAATGGAGATGTTGCCCATAGCAACCAATCAAATTCAGGCTCTCACTTTTCTTATTACATAGTGAAGAATGTCAGCTAGAACCGGATTGGTTGCTATGCATAAAAGAATTAAACCTCGGCCAACAATGCGTAACAGAACTATCCAACAGTTATGAGCAACAGGTGACACTCGAAGCAACTAGCGGCGGCCTCAATCCCAGAGTTACTAGGGATGGGTTGAACTGGATGATGTCATCATGCCCTGGCCACTCCCTGAAACACTAGGGATTACAATAGTGATTGACAAGTGATTGACAGGGGGCGGGTCTTAATGACGCAAATTGCATAAATTGCGCTATTAAGTCCCGCCCCCATATCGGAATCTATTTCTTTCCTCCGAGATCTCCCTTCTACTGCTATGACACAAATGACAAACACGGGGATTCTTTCTTGGATTGATCGCACTTATTACGGAGATTAACGGCAACGGCATGGCCCTTAGGATGATTAAAGGGCCGTTCCATGCAGACCCTGTGTATATGAGGTTAAATCCCCCTGTGCTAAACATTACAAGTTGCACCGATGCGTATTAAAGTGCCGCGGTCGGCATTATAGCGGCCTATAGAAAAAAAAAGCTGCGATAGCAATGGAATAGATCATAAAGACGTTTATGAGAAGCTGGGGAGGCTACATAACACTTTGGAGCGCGTTAACATAGAACCTCACACCAAGCTACCGAGAGATATCAGAAGCGACAATTTGCTGTACCTCCCAGCGTCCTCTGACTCCCCCCTGAACTCGCCCGTCGGCGCCTCATTAACATGCGCTGATCTGCATAAAGTGGTATCAAGCTTGCGGGACCCCCATTGTGCTTAGCAGAGCCCCCCGGGGCGTTGGTAACGCTCCCATACATTGTCACACCCCATAATGTCACCAGATCCTAGTCAGACCAGATGGGGTATCCATGGGTGCTACAGGATGTACACATAGGGCCTGATGCAGAGCTACACTGGCCCGCTAGACGTTAGCACGGCCAGCGTAGCTCTGTTGTACTCCCCGTCACTCCCCCTGTGTGAACGTAGTTACACACAGTTACGCCGATTGAAGGCTACCCTAACTTCAGCCTGCGTAACTGTGTGTAACTACACTCACACAGGAGCGTAAAGAGTCTAACCCAGCCCTCCCCTTCTAATTACCTTCCCTCCCCCCGCCCAGTAGTTACGGAGCTGCCAGCCTCTTCGTCCGTAACTTAAATATTTCTGCCGCTCTTACGCATATACGGCCGCTGTAAAAACGCCGGCAACCGTAGGGCTGGATCAGCCCCATAGACACCGATTCCGGGTTAACAGGCCCAAAAAGGTACACAACTGACCTGTATGAGAATGTTACTGACGCCCCCTCGGGTGTGTAAGGCAAAGCGCCATGGGAAGTCCTGCAGGCTTTATATAAAGGATATCCCGGTTTACAATCAGTGCAGAACTTCTGCACTGATGTCAAGACTCGTTTGTTATAGCTTGTAACACTTGTGCAGGTATGATATATTTATATTCATCTGTCGTGAAGTCATTACCAAAATTAGACATAATTCCCGGTGCTTTGGATGGTTACAGGACTTAACCGCACAACATGTGAGGATGCCCACCCATGAACTAGGGTGCGGACACTAAAAATTGGTTAGCAACATCAGGAGATCGCACCTACCCCCCCCCCCCCCCCCCCCCCACGCGCCGTCGTC
>WWET01000303.1:241079-258582 GCA_011038615.1 Limnodynastes dumerilii
CCGTTACAGCCGCTCATAGACATCTGCAGCCGTTTCCATGGCAACCGATGCAAACAGTGCCCGCGGGCTCACCTGTTCCTCTCATGTCTCGTGAAAGAGACCTTTCGCTTGATGAGAAATGACGTGCGAGTGCCAGGAACGTGGGGCGACGGGCCAAAAGATTCTCCTATGGGACTGGCGGTCCCCTCCCCCCTCCCAGCTGTGACAGTAATGAGTCACCCAACACAGTCCGCACCTCCTCACGGTGCTGAACACGTGCACACTGGGGTCTATACTTCAGATTTCACACCCCTCTTCCCCTCAAGAACCCCATATAGGAGGAAGGAGAGTCCTAAGGTTTTAAATGAAAGCCCCAAATTCACATATCAATCATTTTACCTGCC
Source organism: Limnodynastes dumerilii (assembly GCA_011038615.1). Taxonomy (NCBI): domain Eukaryota; kingdom Metazoa; phylum Chordata; class Amphibia; order Anura; family Limnodynastidae; genus Limnodynastes; species Limnodynastes dumerilii. The sequence goes on from WWET01000303.1 coordinate 241,463, forward strand.
TATTAAAGCAAATAATAATTCACATAGGGACATGGGATGGGCTTTCAGAAAGATATGGTAGCGTGCCCTTAGCAACTTCAGGATTGTTATTCATAAGCAAAGTTTTCCATCAAAAAAAGTACCAAACTGCGACATCCGAGATCTTACACAGAGGTTTCTTCACATTATGGACACAATGGGGTAGATCCAGACCTAAGACTCCCCTAGACACGCCCCTCGCTCGAACGTAATTTACTCGATTTCCATTTGCCAAACCCTATCTTAACTTTTCCAAGCGCAAGTATGGACGAAGGTAACGGACTGACAGACGTTACGGCCTAACGCGGCCCACACTGTACAATTTAAATACCCTGAAATACGCTTTGTAGGCGGGAGAGAGGCATCATATGGTTGACCCGCCCCCTTCGTTCGTATTTACGCTGAAGATCCGTTTGATCAGTTATGTTGCGTAATATCTGCCGCGTGCATGCGCAGAACATACACATTGGCGATTTTACGACTGCAGCTAGCGTAAATACGCCAGTGTGCGTAGCTCAGGATCTGGCCCAATAACTATGGGCCCTATTCAGAGATCCGTTTTCGAGGGCAGTTACGTGCGTACTTTTTAGGTCCAGATCAACTGCGCACGCGGAGTAACTTTAGTTACGCTATTGCTGACTAGACGCACATAAGTGCCTAACGGACGTACATGTGAATCGCTCTTCGGGACATACGCACAGAAAACCGAAGGACGGGAAATTTACATAAAAGTGGGAGGGGGGAGGTATGTAAATGAATGCATGGAGGCGCGGTTATCAAGAATCGCACGGACAGAGCACATATACGCACGTAAGTCCACACAAAAAGAACAGAGTGGTCTAGTGACTCATAAGTCCCCGACTGCACGTCCTGGAGAGGGGAGTGTCGGGGGTGTTGGTGGGTGTTTCCTTGCTCCGGCCGTGCGAATAATTGTGTATATTTAAAAAAAACGGATCTCTGAATACGCCTATATTACATTTTTTATCATTTTTTTTTCCCACGTCCCGTAAAATAAAAGTAGGCTGGTAGATGACAGACCAGTCTCTAACAATAACCTGAAAGGTAAAAGCAAAGTGCTTTACTAAATGTTGGGGAGAGGGAAGGGGGTTTCATAAAATGACTACAAACACTTTCACATCCCCGTTGAGTGTTAAAGTACAAGATGTGCTCCCTGAGCAAATCAGTGAGAAAAGAGCGAGACAATTTTCCCGGCTCGTACACAGCCTCCGCCGTGCCAACTTGTTACACGGTGCATTAGGCAGATTACCGCAAATCATTCCATCATTTTAATATACATTCCCCCATACACCCCCTTTAAAAGGGGATGTGATTCCAGGTACAAAAAATAATTCCTCATAAGCGACACACAGTTTAATTCCACATCGCCTCCGCTGCATGCTTTATGACCCTCTTTTACATTGTATGGATATGCGCAAAAAAATGGGTATTACGCGGTTCTTCTCATTTATAACAAGTAAATGAAAAAAAGATCACTCCACTTATCTTCAAACATATGCATATATGTATAAAGGAAAATATCAAAGTCAGCATAACAGGAAGTGATGTCATCGGCAGCCATATTGTACGGCCTATATTGTGGTGTGAATACCTGTCCATTCATGTACTTACTCAGCATAAAGGTTGTATAGAAAAAGCAAAACTAGGAGCAAAGGTTGGGCAGAGAAAGTGAAATAAATTTTATCAGACAATAAACATCCATAAATTAGTATTAGGTTGCAAACCGCACCTTATGACATGTCATAGCAAGTCCCCCGTTTAGTGCCAGTTAAACTATCTTTTAGTCGATCTTGAAAAAACTATCAGAAAGTTATTACCGTGACATTTATTGTGTGTAATTCATTACCTGCATAAAGTGAAGGCTGCCATTTTGTTTCCTAGGTCAACAATCAGCCAATCCACTTACAGTTTACAGATAGGCGGTTTCGTCACTAATGCAAAAATGCTTGGCGCAAAGGCCAGCTTTGGTGCTGTTCTGTGCGATTACCTTGACTGAGATGTTAAGTATGCAATCGCCCAACAAGGGGTTTACTGTTGGCATGTCCACAACAACATGGCAATAACACCATACAAGGGCACAGCCAGAGACTGCAGTAATAATTAGACTAGTCACTTAGAGCCAGATCCAGAACTAATAACCACAGGCGGGTTACGTACGTTAGGTGCATAAGTCCCTGTCAGCATATACTGCGCAGTATGTGCAATTCTGCTTCAGAAGGCAGCCGTCCGATACTCTGTTCCCTGTGGAATTCAACCTCACATGCGGGGTGCACGCTGAATTCCATGCAAAATACTTAAAATAAGGTCTTTCCGTATGTAGGAGCGCAGGGGGAGTGCCTGGAGCTCATATGTGCCGAATATAGGATTGCAAATTCCGTAAGTTAGCCTCCATTGTGAAGAAGTTTGAATCCAGACTTAAGGAGCTTGAAAGTAAGAGGAAAGTTACTCCTGGGCTAAACCATGTTGATTGCGGGGAAGTCATATTTCATCTATTGCAAATAGTATTGGAGTTGAGAGGTGATGTTTCCTATCCCAAATCTAAATAACAGTGTGATAGTAACGCTGGTCAGTATCTGTGTGCATTAAGCAATTCAAAGAATACAATTAACTTGACTCCCCCTGAAATCAACATGGTTGTGCCCAGGAGTAACTTTCTTCTCTTCATTTCAAGATCCTTCTTAAGTCTGGATCCAGCCCCCAGTGCTTAAGGTGTAACTGTATAATAAGCTTTATTGTTGGTATGGATGGAAGCACTTGTTATCATCTGATCTCCCTGTCTGTTATTTATACGCTGGATCCCCTCCACATGTCATGTGACTAGATTAGACCGCTCAACAGGAAATGATCCAATAAGTCAACAGACATGGCTTATAAATAATATTTCTAATATATTTGTCCTTTTTTCTGATGTTGTTTGAGGCGTGAGGTAGTTAGTGGATAACGGGGCGAGGGTTATATGAAGGATGGGGCGGTAGTGGAAAATGGCGCACGACCAGGTGTTTCCACACCAGCCGCCATCGCTCATCCCGGTGAGCTCCTAGGAGGGGACGGAACAATCTCCATAAAATCCTACGGAGACTGGAAAGAAAAATTGAGGTCTGATTCCGGCAACCCCCCGGAGGGGAGAAATTATGTTGGTGACCTAGATTTCAGCAGATAGCTGATATGAAGCGAAAATCTAGACGCGCCGTTCTGGCAGAATGGCTGCTGGATGTGAGGCAGAAAAATGTATTAGGGCAGGGATGTCAGAGCTCCAGGGTTCAGATCAATCCCGGGGTTGTAGGATAAAGGACTTGTTTGCGTTTCAAGTAAGTAACAAAAAAAATACAATACAAAGCAATACAATACAATACAAGGACACACTTGGCCACAGAGGTGTTCAGAATAAAATTGTCCACACGTTAAAAAAAAAAAAAAAAAAAAAAAAAAACAGTTCCAAAATGGCTTCCAAGGGCAAACATGAAGTGACATCAGATAAATGGACTGGGATGGACCTGTGCATATTTTTGGTGCATTTGTTGCTTAAAATCAGGACACAGCAAAACAAACACATCGCTGTGTGATTTCTGAGGGCCCGTCCTCTACATGCCAAAATTTGTTGTCATCCAAAAGGCACCATTATGTGCGCTTTTGCACTTTTACAAACGCATCTAAATCAGGTTCATTGTCATCTTTAGTACCTACTCAGATTGCAAATTGCTGTACCTACCATTGTCAGAATTTCATATTTTTACAGCTGATTATAGGGAATAAACTATGTGAACATGAGAGATAAATTCCATGTTCCATACTTCCAGAATATTTACAACATCTCGTTATATAGGACACAAACAAATCGATAATCTTTTCCTTAATGGCAGACTACCTTTAATTCTGTCATTCAGAAGGTATACAGTATGGAGGAGATTGAGGCTATTCTGTGGTATATGTACAAAAAAATACAAAAAAAACCCACTTACACTTAAACCAAGCCTAGATACCGGTCACCATCTTGCTTCCTGTTTACAAAGCACACACGAGGCAGCCATGTTTATCTCAAGCTAATACTACATTTCAAAAACGTGAAGTAAAAAAATTGCCAAACCTAAACTTGGAACAATAATTGTATGTGTGTACTTGATAAAACACACAATTAACCACGCCATGATTTAAAACTTGCTTTTCTCTATGGCTGTGGCATGGAAGGGGTTAAGAGGCACCCACTTGAGAGGGAACAGCTGCACAACTAACCAAATACCAATGACCAAATGAGGGCTTTTGTGTCACTTCTGCCAGATGACTCTGAAGAGAGCCCATTTGTTCTTTGTTTGCCCCCAAACACATATGGGTAATAGATGGGGTACTGAGGGTCTTTTCTTATGCTCGGGCCAAAATACGACAGCTGAAGGCACTGTGGCCCCAGGGCCATCCCCCTGCACCCGTGACAATTAGTGGAAATGTGTGTTGAAAACACTTGTGTTGTGTTGTATCCTCAGGTCACTGAGGTATCCTCTCCAAAGATGATGGCGACAGCCATTTTGTGAGCAGAACCAATGTTTGGGAACTAGTAACCTCACAGAGGACATTAATAACCATTCATTAATATAAGCTGGAAAATGACCACCTGATCGTCTTCCGTTTATCTTGGAAAATATGATCCGTTCATTAACGACTGACTGCCCCATAGCCGAATTATTTCATTATTGTTTTTGGGCAAGGTCAACTTGCAAGGCTGCCTAAAGTGTGGCATCAGCTTCTGCACGGTGGGGTGCCCATGTTGACAAGGGGCACGTGGCAGGGCGCCGGGAAGGGCTGGCAGCCATGTGATATGTTTTCAGTCACAGACAAGGAGAGGCTGTGACTTACTTGCTGCCTCAGCATCTCCTGCTCGCTGATCCAGAGAGAGAGAGAGAGAGAGAGAGAGATAGAAAACACTGGCTGCAAGGAGCACTGGGCCTCATGTTTGCTTTCCCCGCCGCGCCAGGATGGAAGGCCTAGATCTACTTAGGTATACCAGCAGAGACGCCCAGGAGAGCAGAATGGAAGCCTCAGACTTGGCTTAAAGAAGGGCTCCATATAACGGACAAGCGTTCACATACTAGGCCGATTCAAATCTGTGGGACATTTCAGTTATATTTTGTGGTTTAATGCAAATATGCGCAAAAATGGGTGTGGTTTACCGTTCTGACAATCTGAATGTCAACAGTTAACATGCCGGTACTAAAATGCTGACAGCTGCATTTTCCATCAGATACAGTTGTTACCGCTTCAGCATTACAATAATTCTGCCCCTAACCGCTAACTGGGGAAGCACAGCAGCGGGTACAGGGGACAGCAAAATTTGGCACAGGTGCAGCAAGTATCAGGGAGATTAGCAGCAAGGGTACAGCATAGACTGGGGAGTGTACAATTGGACACGGGTACCGAGGAGATTAAACGGATAACATGCTGAATTTACAACATTCCGCAGTGTACCGGGTGTTGACCTAAAATTATTCTAAATTCAAATCCTGTCGGCAAAGATACAGCAGACGTTATGGTATAGACTGAATCGCTTTCGAAATAGCGATTGCCGGCATGGCAACGGCATCCTGCGCAAAACAAACAGCCCTATTTACAGTCATATACGTCCTTCTGAAAAGATGGTGCAGCTTCCGTGGCATTATCAGTAATTTTATGCTGTTAATTATGCTCATACTAAAAGGCATAAGCTGAACTAGGAATCCTATCTACAGCCACCAATGTATTGTGGCAAGGAGGTATAATGTACCCTTAAATACTATGCTATCCTTGACCACCTGAATACCTCAACAAAACATGTCCTCTAGACACACACGTCATTGTCCATGGTCCTAAATCTACACAGGTACCAGCGAATCAACGGCTGTAACAATTATTCTGATGGCTACTCAAAACGGTCTTTAGCGTAGACGCCCGTATCCATTGCAAACTCAGTAAAGCGTCAGCTCTGACCTGACCAACCTGTAGCTTGCAAACGAAACTAGGAAAATCCCAGAATGCTTTGGGACCTGTAGCGTCACAACACCAAAGGAACCACAGGTTGTCCATGCTGCGTTATAGGGCTTCAAGTGCCTCATGCCTGTCGCGTTACTAGCTCCTAATGAAATGTTGGCTGCGGTTTTCTGAATATTCGACCCCACACACACACACACAAAAAGGCTGCCTTGGTTTTGGGGGTGAAGTTTCCAAAATCTCACAGTTTTTCCCTCAGAATATTCCCACCAGGGGGCACTATTATGAAGACTATGCTGATACAAAGGAGCTCTCTGTAGACGGAGCGTAATCTATGATTTGCTGCATTCATTGAAGCTTCTCAAGAGATGATTTAAAAAGTGCAGTGTAGCTGGTGGTATAAGAAAGAGCTGATTAAAGGGCTGTTATGAGAATCGCTCTATATACAGTGCCCTGAATACATCTCGTACCCACAGAGACATGCATACGACCTTGTGAAGGTCGCGCCACCCTCTATGAACGAACGCACGGATGAAGAGGACTAAAAAGCGATGCCCGAGCCCGTTTTTTTTTTCTCCTCCCTATCCTGTGTTCGGTCAGCCTGCAGCGATGGCCCTGCCCGGGGACGGGGTGACAACTTAACCTAGTGCTAAACCCTATTCATACAGTGGCTCTTTTCACAGCTTTTCACAGTCTCGGCTGGAATACAAGAGGACAGGTGCCCCTCAGCTGCTGCCTACAAAAACACAAAACCTGTCTATTTAACAGGCGGCGACACCCGCACATTAACCTCTTCATTGCCACATCCGTGCAATTCATCCGCAAACCCCACAAAGCCTAAGGAGATAAGTACGAAGGACAGGATCCAGGTTATATCGGAATAGCCAAGCTCTCACTGTACGGTTTAAATACCTCCCCTCCCCCAGAGTGTGGGTCCCTGTAGCGAACGGCCCTATTACGAAAGGGCCGTTCGCTCTCAGTCAGTTCTGAACTGGCTGGGATATCGATTGATCATGCTTCAATGAGGCATAGCAATCGATCTTTGGAGCACCGAACACGGTGCTCCATTAGGTAAGTAAAAAACCTACCCTTTCCCTAATTCTAAACCTAGGTCACCCCCATTCCCTGCCGCAGCCTAACCCTAAGTCTCCTCCCTCTCAGCCTAACCCTAAATCCCTGGAAAGGGTTACCCATCTCTCCGGTGGTCTGGTCCGGCAGCGGCGGCGCTGGCGGCTTTCCCAAAAATGAATGGGTGAATATGCGAATCGCATACTTACCCATTCATTAAAAAAAAAAATTCTGCGGTGTATCACAATCCAAATAGGGACAGCCGAAAAGACACTTTGTCTCTATTTCGCAATGTGAAACATCGCAGCAGGGACTCGCAACAACTCCCCTACCACGCGGACATGCTTTAAGCATGATGCCCCATCCCGCTGGAACAACTTCCAGTGTGGAAATCTGGATCTCGAGGAGTCAGATCCGTGCAGGAAGTCCGTAGTGTGGGTTGTCTTACACATGCAGCTTGCAGGAGATGGCTCAAGCCACTGAATCAGGATCTAGTCTGTCCTTTTAAAGATAATTAGCTTATTTTACACTGTAATATCTGACAAAATGGGGATTTTATAATGGGCATTAAAACATTTTTTTTTTTTTTTTTTAAACCCTGCAAATTAAGCAAACCTGAATTATTTGCTGGACTGGTCTTGTTACAACACCACGATATCCAGTTAAGGAAGGCAATTCGCAGATTTTGCCAGATAAATGGCAGCGTGTGGTGAGCAACAGGTCAATAAAGGCTGCTTTGACTTCCAAGTGAGAACATTGTACACTGAGTTGTGTGTTTTATGTCATTTGAAAAAGTGCATTTTTAGAGCTCGATACAAACCAGCGTCCATCGCGCACACATTCAGAGAGAGGAGGACGTATATTTGGCGCCTGCATCTCGCGGTTTTGCGGAGGTGCCTCCTCAGTCCCCAACATGGGGATTTGTGTTTAACACCAGAAGCGAGAAAAGGGGAAGTAATGGCCATGCTGTGCAGCTGAGCCCTCAGCTTCCTCTGATATCCGGGACAGGGGCGGGGGTGACAGTGACATACAGCAGAGGAGACATGGGCACCACTCCATCCTTATCTCCACTCTTATCACACAGAAATCACTATTCACCCCTGTTATCCTCTTATCACTTTACTATTTGCTAAACAGGGTAATACTAGCCAATGGTCATCATCATTCACCAATATGCCACAATCACAATATTCATGAGAAGATAAAGTAATATTCACCAAGACTCTCAAATATTCACAGATGATCACTTTACAACCAGCCTTCCCCACTATATATACTGCTGCCAACAGTATTCACTACTAACCTGTGATCTACACCAGAAATCCCTATTACTCCACAATCATCACCATTATACACTATCCTGCAAACACCAGAATTCACTATTACTCCACACTCATCACCATCATACACTATCCTGCAAAAACCAGAATTCACTATTGCTCCACAATTATCACCATTATACACTATCCCGCAAACAACAGTATTCACTATTACTCCACAATCATCACCATTATACACTATCCTGCAAACACCAGTATTCACTATTACCCCACAATCCTCACCATTATACACTATCCTGCAAACACCAGAATTCACTATTACTCCACAATCATCACCATTATACACTATCCTGAAATCACCAGAATTCACTATTACTCCACAATCATCACCATTAAACACTATCCTGAAATCACTATTACTCCACAATCATCACCATTAAACACTATCCTGCAAACACCAGTATTCACTATTACTCCACAATCATCACCATTATACACTATCCTGCAGTCAACACTATTATTCCACAACTGTAACCAGCAGTCACTATAATATGCACAACACCAGTATTCACTATAACTTCACAATTGTCACCATTATACATTATCCTGCAAACACAAGTATTCACTATTACTCCACAATTGTCACCATTATATATTATCCTGCAAACAACACCAGAACTCACTATTACTCCACAATCATCTCCATTATACACTATCCTGCAAACAACACCAGAACTCACTATTACTCCACAATCATCACCATTATACACTATCCTGCAAACACCAGCATTCACTATAACTCCACAATCGTCACCATTATACATTATACTGCAAACACCAGTATTCACTATTACTCCACAATCATCACCATTATACACTATCCTGCAAACAACACCAGTATTCACTATTACTCCACAATCATCACCATTATACATTATCCTGCAAACAACACCAGAACTCACTATTACTCCACAATCATCACCATTACGCATTATCCTGCAGTTAACACTATTATTCCACAACTGTAACCAGCAGTCACTATAATATGCACAACACCAGTATCCACTATTACTCCACAATTGTCACCATTATACATTATCCTACAAACACAAGTATTCACTATTACTTCACAATTGTCACCATTATACACTATCCTGCAAACACCAGAACTCACTATTACTCCACAATCATCACCATTATACACTATCCTGCAAACACCAGTGTTCACTATTACTTCACAATTGTCACCATTATGCATTATCATGCAATCAACACTATTATTCCACAACTGTAACCAGCATTCCCTATAATGTGAACAACACCAGTATTCACTATTATTCCACAATTGTCACCAGTATTTTCTATCTTGCAAACACCAGTATTCTCTATAATTCCACACTCATCACCAGTATTCACTATCCTGCAATAAATATCATTATTCCACAATTGCCACAACTGTCACCATTATGCATACTGGCACCAGTATTCACTATCCTGCGAGCACTACTAATATTCACTATTATTCCACAATTGTCACCAGTATTCACTATCCTGCAAGCAACACCAGCATTCACCATTACTCCACTACCGGCACCAGTATTCACTATCCTGCGAACACTACTAGTATTCACTATTATTCCACAATCGTCACCAGTATTCACTATCCTGCAAGCAACACCAGCATTCACCATTACTCCACTGCTGGCACCAGTATTCACTATCCTGCGAGCACTACTAATATTCACTATTATTCCACAATTGTCACCTGTATTCACTATCCTGCGAGCACTACTAATATTCACTATTATTCCACAATTGTCACCAGAATTCACTATCCTGCAAGCCACACCAGCATTCACTATAATTCCGCAATCAACACCAGTATTTACAGCTATCCAAACAATTGCAGTCAGTACTCCCTACTATATTATAATCATCACCAGTATTCTGTATCTTGTAATTACCACCATTATTCACTACTAAATTGCAATTTTCACCAGCATTCTCTACTAAAGTGTTCCCAGCATCCACTTCTATTCTGCAAATGACACTAGTATTCATTACTATCCCCTAATCACTATCACATATTCACTACTGTCCCACAATCGCTATTTACTACAATTCCTCAATCACAACCAATATTCATTATAACCCACAACCCCCACCCCCTACCATATTCACTACTATTCTGCAATTAAAACCACTATTTACTACTGTCCCAAAACCACTATCAATATTCACAGTTATCCTGCTATACAATATACCATGACTATTATTTTAGGTAACACACTATAATAAAATCTGTTGATCACATTTTTGTGAGTAAGAAAAGGAGATTTAGAGGGAAAAACTGTGCTGGGGAGCAATTCACAAAGTATAAATATAACATGTATCAGAGATAGGATATATAACATGAATTGCTGAAGAGAGTATAGAGGGGGTAGAAATGTGTAATGTATTGTATGTTACAATTAAGCTCCCCCCACCCCCTAAAAATGAAACACTTTAACTTATTTAGCAAAACAAAATGTTGTGTCACTGTTGAACTTATGTTATGAGAGTAGGACTACAGGTCCCAGCAAGCCCCATTTTTCCACATCATACTCCCAACTTGCAGCATGCTATAATGCAAATCTTCAGAAGAGTTAGAGAGACACAAGACTTCCATCCAATCACAGCCATCATATCGTCCATGCTGTGACCCCAGGCATCCAATCAGACATCAGCTTTTCATCATTCTAATTGGCCCTAGATTGATCAAAGGCTCATTTCTGATTGGTCACTATCAGCACATGTGCTTTCTATTTGTAACATGTGAGAGTTCATATTCATCCAATAAGTTTGCATTGCGTTCCTTATAGTTAATCACATTTACCATCCCAGTATAGAACACAAACTTCCTTCCAGTACATTTACACAGAGCAAAGAAGGGAGAAATTGTGCAATATGCCATATATGAAATACACAAGTATACACAACGTATATATTATTCCTATCCTGTTCAATGCACATATTCCTTAATCTGCTGGAAAAATCAGACCCTCGCCTACAGATAGGACTGCAACACGTTTGTATGTATACATTCTATACATGTGTTATATACCCCAGCCAATCTATACCTAATGCCATCTTATATACTACTGCAAGACCACAATATGTGCCCAGGAAATTACACTCAGATCTGTGCACAATAAAACAAAAGTTTTTAGTTTATATGGAACACAAAACATAAAAAACCACAAATACACAAAAAAAAGCAAAACAAAATATGCAAAAACACACAAAAATCTCTGCAAGTTTTTAAGGATGAATACATGGGTTTTTTTCTTGCCTAGGTCAGAAACATATTTACCCCCACATATAAAAAGCTCAGGGGGGATTTAACCCCTGTTCTGCACATGGGCACCGAAAGAAGAGAATGAGAGAGTTCAACTTTCCGGAACCCGGAGAGTCTGGAGGGAGACAACTAGGAAACATGCTGCGGAGAATGATAAACAAGGCGATGTGTTTCCTGGCCTTCTCCCGGCCCTTTTCCACAGCGCCGAATGACCCCGGGGAAGAAAAGGAAGAGAAGGGGGGGGTTATAAGACAGGAAAACTTGCCAAGCTAGCCGGTGAGATTAGGTGGTTGTATACCATAAGCCATGCCTTATAAGGAGTGCCTGTGCAATGCTCTCAGCACTGCTAATGACAAGACCCTTAAGCCGGGCAGATTGCACAGGGCCGTAGCCGAGGAGAAAGGGGGGAGACGGAAAAGCAACAGCAAAAAAAAAAAAGCAGAACGTACTGTACTTACGAGCAGGGAGCCACGACGGCTGTTCTTGCCGGCCGCCTTTCTTGGTAGGAGGGGGGGGGAATGGACCAGAGACGGCCAAGGCACACGCAGGGTGAGCGGCTGGTGGTAGCCCCTTGTGTCCAGGAAACAACTGTCCCTAGTCTGTCACTGAGCAGCATGGACGGTCCCCTCTTGGCCACACACACACACACACACACACACACACAGAGCTTGTCCTGAGTGACAGAGAGGACCTGTGCCGTCAGCTGGGTTAAGGACAGTGACAGATGTAAGGAGGGGAGGGGGCGGCTGTGTGTGAGTGTGTATGTGTGAGTGAGAGGAGGGTATGGACGGAGGGGGAGGGAGGCGAAAGGGCTCTACCTCCTGCCTAAAAAACAGCTGTTGAAAGAAGCCGCTGACTTTAATTTCTTCCCAGTGTGACTTTAGCTGCTCTCTCTCTCTCCTCCCCATTCCTCAGCTGTGGCTCAAACAACTGTACATGCCTCCCCCCCATGGGTATTATAACAACCATCCTCCGCTTACATATGGCCCCGGATTCCGCAGAGTAGTCCTGGCCCCTGGGCAAAACACTCTCCTAAGCGTGATGCCCATAAGGAACATGGGAGGCAAAAAAAAAAAAGTGGATGCTTGCGTTGCATTCTGAGCGCGAATCCCAAACACTCCCCACGCGATCCGCCATTCCGACTTTTGGCGAATCAGTCGTGAAGATGGGGACGTAGCAGAAATTTTAAGGTGGGGTCATTCTGAAATCTGCGTGAGCGATGGGAGTGGTCTTGCGTGGAGCACTTGCATGGATGGGCCGACATGGCAGGAAGTGGTCAGAAGTGGGCGTTCCCTATTAGTCAGGTGACAGTATAGTTGTTTCCTCTATCTGGGCACCAAACCAGACATAAGACAGAGGAGGCGGGGCTCAGGTCACAAGTGGGCGTTCCCTTTTAGGTGATACTAAAGCTTTCCCTCTCTCTGTACCCCCAACCAGACATAAGACAGAAGGGAGGGGCTTAGGTCACAAATGGGTGTTCCCTCTTAGTCATGTGAAAGTATAGGCCAGGCCTGGCCAAGCTGTGGCTCTCCAGGTGTTGTGAAACTACGAGTACCAGCATGTTTTGTCAGGTATCAAAGCATGCTAGGATTCGTAGTTTCACAACACCTGGAGAGCCACAGGTTGGCCAGGCCCGGTATAGGCATTCCCTGTCTGTCTCTCTAATGACATAGGCTTTGCATGCACCAAACATGTCAAAAACTTGCAAACCTTACAATAAGGCCCCTGTATCCTTCTTTAAAATTAAAACAACCTGCGTGTGTGAAACATAGAAAGCGACGGCAGATAAGAGCCACGTGGCCCATCCTGTCTGCCCAGCTCTTTATTTAAAACTAGTTCCTATTTTACCCTCATGTAAGTGTAAGATTTTGTATATTCTTTGTATTATTTATGTTTAAACTGTTCTACTGCGTAATCCACTATCACCTCAGATGGGAGGCTATTCTGCTTATCAACTACCCTTTCAGGAAAGTAATTTTCCACACATTTCCTCTGATTCCACCATTTTATACACATGTCCTCATGTTCTATTTCACCTCTTCTTATGATTAATGCCCCTCTTGTACCCTGTCCCTTCTATGCATCAAGCTATACATGAGTAGTTATCTAGTCTTTCTCTCTATGTTGTGTGGCACAGGCCATGCACCAATTTAGTTGCTCTTATTTGCTCCAAGCTATACAGGTTACTTCCTCTAATCTCTCTATGTTGCGTGACACAGGTCATGCGCCTTTTTAGTTGCTCTTTTCTGCTCCAAGCTATACATGTTATTTCCTCTAGTCTCTCTTTATGTTGTGTGACACAGGCCATGCACCATTTCAGTTGCTCTTCTCTGCTCCAAGCTATACATGTTACTTCCTCTAGTCTCTCTCTCTGTATGTTGTGTGACACAGACCGTGCACCACTTTAGATGCTCTTCTTTGCACAGTCTCTAATGTATTTATGTCTTTCTGGAGATACGGCCTCCAGCACTGATCACAGTATTCCAGGTGAGGCCGCACCAATGACCTATAAATAGACATCACTACTTCTCTCCTCCTGGATCTAACTCCTCTCCTTGTACAATCAAGCATCTGACTTGTCTTTCTCATTTCTTTGGTAGATTGCTTGTCTACCTTTATATCACGACATAGGTCCGGATTCACAGTTACGTAGTTTTCATCTTACGTATGTTGTTTTAAGAATTTAGCTACTATGCATGTGTAGTAGCTTATTTGCCCTATCTACGTTCCATTTCTGTACATAGATTGCGTAAGCGCGGTCTTTAGACCTACGTAACTGCGAATCCAGACCATAGTGATCCCTTTCCCCCCTCAGTAGTTTATAATGTAGTGCTGTTAATGATAAGTGTGTGGCTGTGTCTCTAAATTGTAACCTCCTGGGACTTGTGATTAGCAAATATCCCCAGTACACCACCCTGTACTATGGAGGGGGTTACAGCAGCTCTGCTTGTTACAGCTGTCTTGTTTGTCACTCGCGGTGACAGAGGAGGGGGTGCGGAAGGACCTCTGCAATGATCTTCTGCCTTTGAGGTGTGCCGGTGATGGATTGCCGAGCCATTGCTTTGAGCCACTAAATGTTACAGTACCCCAGTCCTGCCAGGCAGACAGCCATGTAATGGGCTGCGTGATGGATTGTGGAGAGGGGCTACACAATGAGGAGAGCACGGAGAGAGTGTCACATTATTGTAATAGATTGCGTATGCCTGAACCAAAACCAGGCGACAGACAGTGCCCACGTGTGGTGCGACGCGACCATGTTTCCCCAAACCGTAGCTAAATCACTGCACGAGAATGTGCAAAATAACTGGCTAATAACAAGAATACAATGCAATCAGATTGGCCAATGATTGCAACAATCTGTTTGAATGATGCTAATCACTGTACAGAAACACAGAATGTCACAGCAGATAAGAAACACTTCCAGTCCCCCCTGTACCTGGTTATATCCTTTCATCACATCCCCCTCTTCCTCATATACCTGGTTATATCCCTTCTATCATATCCCTTTCTCCCTCCTGTACCTGGTTATATCCCTTCTATCATATCCCCCTCTCCCTCCTGTACCTGGTTATATTCCTTCCATCATATCCCCCACTCTCTCTCCTGAACCTGGTTATACCCCTTCTATCATATCCCCTCTACCTCCTGTACCTGGTTATACCCATTCTATCATATCCCCCTCTCCCACCTGTGCCTGGTTATATCCCCCTCTCCCTCCTGTACCTGGTTATATCCCTCTCTCCCTCATGTATCTGGTTATATCCCTTCTATCATATCCCCCTCTCCCTCCTCTACCTGGTTATATCCCTTCTATCATATCCCCCTCTCCCTCCTCTACCTGGTTATATCCCCCTCTCCCTCCTGTACCTGGTTATATCTCTTCTATCATATCCCCCTCTCCCTCCTGTACCTGGTTATATCCCTTCTATCATATCCTCCTCTCCCTCCTCTACCTGGTTATATCCCCCTGTCCCTCCTGTACCTGGTTATATCTCTTCTATCATGCACTCTAACCTATGTACAATTGCACGCTGAACATTATGTATTGTATATAAACATGCAGAAAGGGAATTTGGGATGGAGAAGATTACATTATCTAATCCCTTTCTTGGTTTATCACTAGAAAGGGGCCCATTTAAATTCTGCCCCACACACTTCGTCTAGAGGTCATCTTATGTAAACAGCTACTATGCTATCCTGATAGCTTGTACACTGGCCAGCGCTGCCGTTAAGCCCTGATAAGGTCCCTGACACCAAGACAAGGGAATGGCTTTAATTGTTTTTCTAGGTGTCAAAGACGGTGATTAGATACAAAATGGGAACTGTTTGGCCAACAGATAACAATAGCCCCCTTCTCTGAAGCGTTTAAGGCCCTGTTCACATAGACGGATTGGAAGCTGCTGGCTTGATTCTAATCCGCAGGTAATCTTGCATGGATTGGCTTGAGTTGCACCTCACAACGAAAGGTGATTAGAGGGAATCAACACTCCTGTTACCAATGTTTACTATTGTACTACTGCATTCTGGGAAACAAAATGCTAAAAAAAAATACTAAAACTCTGCTTAAAAAAAAATAATAATTCCCGTACAAGAAGTATTAAACCAAAAATACAATGCTCAGTGAGTAGCGCTTGAGTCTTACAGCACTGAGGCCATGAATTCGATTCCCGGACTAGGTCTTATCTGTGTGGATTTTGTATGTTCTCCCTGTGTCTGTGTGGGTTACCTCCGGGTGCTCTTGTTTCCTCCCACACTCCAACAAAAAGCTGGAAGATAATTGGCTGCTGAATAGGGGCAGTGACTGATGTGAAAGTCTTGTGACCCTTAGATCTCTCTGTAGTGTCTATTGTAATGTCGTTAATGATAAATTGAGATTTTGGGTTTTTGCACCCCAAGTGCATGATTCTGTAGGTTGCAGCATGCTGGGGGTTGTCGTCTCGCAGTGGTCTGGGCTAATTTTTCAGAACAGTCCAAAATCAGGCCACGCTGATAATCGGATTGTTCAATTGGTCGGAAAGTTCTGATCTGATTGGGTGCAGGTGGGTGGGAAGACGATAGTTATCAGCAGTGTTCATTCACTACACCCCATCCCTGGTGACCAGAGAGTTATGTCCAAGTGCATGTGTCCGGCTTCAGACAGCGGCTCCCAGGGCTTCTAATTTGTCATGAATAGAAGGACGGAGTAGGTGACAGGAGATAGAAGGGACACAGTGCAGCCTGGCTCTCCGAGGCTGTCAGGAGGAGAGCGCTGGGCAATAATAAGGGTTGGGAAGGGATTTATTGGCTGGATAAGAGAGAGAGGGACAGAGGGGGGGTTCAGCTGTTGTGGAGCCGGACGGCAGGCATGGTGATGGAAGCAGAGAGGCACGTGTCATAGAACGTAATGTTCTGGGTGAGGAATAATACACCAGAGCTTGGAATTGATGTAATCGGGGGGCGGACGGTAA
>WWET01000303.1:285692-307574 GCA_011038615.1 Limnodynastes dumerilii
CCTGCTCATACAGCGGCCAATGCAAAACCGCACAGAACAACCTCTTGTATTTAAGATTCTTCCCCCAACCCACCCTTCCATATTTAGTTACCCCATAGCTTGGGTAATTGAGACTCAACAACCCTGCCATGTGATTATTCAGGCCTCATGTCATCTTTAAGCAACTATATAACTGCTACTAGGCTAAAAAAAAAAAGTGTCCTTTTTTTATTTTATTTATGCACATGGAATATTCCACTATAATATACATTAATGTTTATTGCAAAGCGTGAGTTCCCAGCAAGCATTGCTCTTCTTCACAAAACCATAGCAAAAGGGCATTGTGGATCTTGCATCTAATGTAAAGGGTTGAAAAAAGTACTGCAGTCTGTATTAGTATATAGCAGCTCGGATGGTCACTGACATGTTAGGGGTAATGGCCCCTTAAGGGAAAAAAGAACTAAGAACGTTGGACGGATCTCCAGGTGTACAGAACTAAGTTTCCAATTGCGCAAATTGGTTGTCGGTGGTAAGTACAAGAATCTGGCCCTAAAAGAGCTTATGGAGTTTAAATTTCTTGGTAAAATCTGTACCATATATACCTCCCACCTTGAAAACTACAATAATATCTCCTCAATTTGTCCAAAAATAACCCTCTTCTACCCAGGAACGCCCCACTTTAAGGTCTAAACTCCACCCACTTTCTGCTTAGCCCCACACCAATTAATGGTTCAAAATTGGAGCCAAAATGTGAACATTTAAGAGGATTGTTAAACTAGATTGCGTTTTACAAAATGATCCTTAAGCACAACATTCATTTATGCAGCAGTGATCACCGCCCTGCAGGTTGTAAATGGTACAGCACCTAAACAAAGCATCCCGAATGCAGGTGAAAAAAAAAAAAAGTCTAACCATGCACATTACACAGAAGCAGAACATGAGCTGACAAATCATCTTTTTTTGTGTGCTTTAAATGTGATGTCAACAACTAGGAAAAAAAAAAGTTGTATCGTCTGCTGGACAAGAAACATTATGTTCCAAGACGATTATTCGATTTCATTGTTGTTATTATATTTTTAAGCAGAAGATTCCCCAGGCTGTTCTGCTGCTCCCACCTTTATCAAAGGATGAAAACGTAAAGAATATAAAAAAGAAATAAACAATTTATTGTCATTCATTATTCATGTGTTTACACAGCCTGCGGGTTAAAGTGGAGGCATTTTAAACAGCGCTTTGTAAACGGTTCTTCTGTACTCACCACATTTAATAACGCCGTCTTTTGGGAACGACAGCAAAGCACTCTGGGAAACCTGTGCGTCTGTGCCAGGGGCACGGCGTGAGCGTAAAGCGAGGTTGTTTTTTGCAGCAGAGGTGTAGCCATTGGTAAATTTGCTAAATGGATGTTTTAATGTCACTGGTCAATAAGGATTTGCAGTCTAGAACCGGACCGCCTTATGACAGCCGATTTCCGCAAGCTTAGTTTCGTACACCTTAGTTCTGTCCGCCAGGCGGCGCTGACAAGAGATTTCAGGCTGCATGAGAGAGGGGAGTGACAACGGAGTTCACTCCTATTTGTCGTGCGGACTCAGTATCCGATCCTAAAGCATTTGCGGTTACAATACACTTCATAAAAATTCAGAGCGTTGTTCACGGTATATAATCAGGAAAGATTTAATACCACGCCACAAAATTTGTGGTCAAATAGAGACACTATTGGCCCAACTTCTTATCTTTATTCCATACAACAGCAACCAAGATGGCTGCCCCACCGTCAATAACATACACATCCTATTGGGACAAAGGTGCTATATGAATAAAGATTTATTGATTATTATAAGGATAATACTCTCAGACGTTATCTTTATGTTTGCTATGCCACACCACAACTGAGGTACGGCTCTAGAGAAACGCGGAAGGGGTTATTGTTTTCTATGGTGCAAAAACAACACTGTCGTAGACACCAAGAGATGTTGCCTTAAACCTTTCACCTGTCTTTTCTTAACAACTGCATTTCTGTGTGGATGACGCCAGAAAAACTGGTAATCTGTGTAAACCGTTCCGCAACGCTGCACGCAACTTATCTGCTCGACAATCAAGCTAGATCACGTTGCATCTCCCGTGTGGATGTTAAATATTGCAGAAAGGGTAAAATGGTGTCAATTACAATAATATATGGGATTTTAAGGCCTGCATTCAGGTCAGGTCTAACTCAGGCTCTTTCAAGATGGCCGCCACATCTGCTCTAACTGGATCAGGGCTGATGTTGTGGTAAGTGTGGGCAATGGCAAATAAACTTCCTCTGCCGAGCACACCGTTTCAAGGAAAGTAAAGCATTCGCTACCAGTAATTATCAGCTGTCATTGTGTAAGTCAGCAAAACCTAAAGTAAATAAAGCAAGAGAACAGGAGATGGCAGTAATCTGAGCGATATACGCTCAGGAATAGTCCACCAATCATGCACAGGCTATTCGAAAAATGGAAGTATCGACGATCGATCAGGGCAGAACACACAGTCTTATCTATTCCCAGGATACCGGGCATTTGTTTTACCAGGAGACTGAAAAGTGGCTTTAAATGAGGTGCCTGCTGTACCCGATATATGGAAGAGAACAGCCTGTGACTTCCTGTTGCCTCCAGTCCCCTCCTCACATCATGTCACTGTCATATGTATCCTGTCCTCACAAACACACCACTCATCTCCTGATATACTCTGTGCTGCTGTGACCCAGCACCTTCCACTATATAACTCTCATCCTTTGTCTTTCTGCTGCCTGCATTTCCCCCCCTCACATCCCTCATCTCCTGATATACTCTGTGCTGCTGGGGACCCTGCTCCTTCCACTATATAATTCTCATCCTTTGTCTTCCTGCTGCCTCCATTTCCCCTCCTCACATCCTATCACATCCCTCATCTCCTGATATACTCTGTGCTGCTGGGGACCCTGCTCCTTCCACTATATAACTCTCATCCTGTGTCATTCCCCTGCTCACATCCTGTAACTGTCTCTGTCACATAGCGGTGAATACTCACAGACCAAAAGCAGTTTCACCCTTTTTTTTTTCTTTAAATGACCATAGACGTCCGAGTTCATCCACCTCTTTCTGTACTTGTGCGCTGCTCCTCAACGCTCTTTGCCGGTAACAAAGTGTGCCGGAGATTGGCGCTCATTTGTATGAACGCTTCCTAAATGCACTAAAAGACTACGGCTTTCCAAGAGAGACGGCTGTGGTTTATGTTTTGTGTTCACCTAAACACAAGATATGATTTACCCCAGTGTTAGGCCCTGTGGTTCCAAAATAAAAGCTTATCAAGTTGACAACGAAAAACAAAATGTCTTAAAAAGGTCATCGTTTCCTTAACAGACACCCTGTGCTTTGTTATTATACCTTCCTTCCATAGATCAGATCCCCTCGTACACTGTAACAAAACAAAGCGCTCAGACACAGCAGAAACCCTCCAGACCCTATTACAAGCCCCTGTTTACAGAAAATCATTTCTAAACGGCCCCTGATTAGTCAGACTGTGAAGTAGCGTGAGTCATCCCCATAAGACCTGCACTGTTGTCAGGGGCAACCATACACGGCTTCCTAACGAGCGACCTTCTCCATTACAGAGTGACTCTGCGTTCGATATTGTGCTCGTTCCACGTATCAAACCAGCGAAGGTCCCTCCGTATGGTCTGTCTTTCTGCAAAATGATTTTCCAAAAAGGAGAAGCAAACGTCCAAACATAGTAATAACAAAGTAATGCAGAGAGGGCTGCATGTCAGGCTATCAGGCTCTGTCCGTCTACGTGACAGCCCTCTACACCTGTCTGTGTGCATCTTGCAGTGATCCTGCAGTTGGCATGGGAGTAGGGAGGAGAGGAGGGAGCCACCCTTCGATGCACAGTGTAGATCACTAGGAACTCTGACAGATAGTCTGCGAATTGAAGGCTGCGTCTTCTCTAAGGCCGCTGTATGGGTCGTATGCAGACTACCAGACGTATAACATATATGTCCGGTGTTTAGCGTTTTTTCCTACTGCGCATGCGTAATGCTATTTTTACGTTATCTACGTATAATTTCCTTACGTAGATTGCGTAAAGAGGTCTTTCAGACTGGATTTACGCAATCCACGCAAGAAAAACATACGTAGATAACGTAAAAAATGTACCACGTATACGCAGTTGGAAAAAACGCATATGTTATACGTCCGGTAGTCTGCATACGGCCTTACATGCGAACCCAGAGCATGACAGCAAGGGCAAAACAAGTTCATGCCTTGGCGAGACTATGCTGCAACATTAGAGTTGGTGCAAATGCACTTAGAACTTGCATCCTGCATTGAGAGGAGCTAGTAAACGTCACATCTGGTCTCTAAAGCTGAGCAATAATTGGCCTGTCACGCAATTATCAGGTGATTCGTCCAATTACCGCTCTAGTGTGTGGGCAGAATGCATTTCTAAAACACCCAATATTAGGTACAGAATGAATCGGTCCAATAATGTTATCGCCTGGCTCTCCACATTGTTATCAGCAGCAAGCTCCCGATATGGTGTAGTGTGCGGCCACTTTCAATCATCAGACCTGTACCTCCTACTCCTGGCCAGAGTTTCCCCATCTGTCTGACTCCATGTATAGGCAAGTACAGCAGTAATATGGTAATGAGAGGTCTGCATTCTGGCCTCCATTACTATATTACTATATTACTGCTGTACCTGCTGGTAATTATGGAGATAGACAGATGGGGAAACTCAGGCAGGCAGAAGGAACTACTGACACTACTGACCGGAGTTTCTACAGTCAGCCAATTAGCTAGCTGCATGAGCCAAGAGTGACAGCAGGGGCCGACAGGAGGCCTGTACTGCGAATCAGTACAGAGAATGACAGGAGGCCTGTGCAGCGTATCAGTACAGAGAATGACAGGAGGGGTGTGCAGCCAATCAGTACAGAGAATGACAGGAGGACTGCGCAGCCAATCAATACAGAGAATGACAGGAAGGAGACCTGTGCAGCAAATCAGTACAAAGAATGACTGTAGGGCTGTTCAGCCAATCAGTACAGAAAATGACAGGAGGCCTGTGCAGCGAATCAGTACAGAGAATGCCAGGAAGGAGGCCTGTGCAGCCAACCAGTACAGAGAATGCCAGGAAGGAGGCCTGTGCAGCCAATCAGCACAGAGAATGCCAGAAGGCGTGTGCAGCCAATCAGTACAGAGAATAACAGGAGGCCTGTGCAGCCAATCAGTGACTCTCGTGCAAAAACCAAAAAAAGGACAGAAGAAATGTTCCTATTTAAGTCCCAGAGGAATACAAAAGTAATTGCCCCCCTGATTAATCTGTGTTAGGAAGCTGGGTTCATCAGATTTTAATTATAAAAACAAATGTCTTTGATTTCCCAGCATACCTAAGTAATGCGATGTCATCTGGAATTCTCGCCCGGAGCTAAAGGCATGTGACCATGCGCTGCATGAGGCTGACGGCTCCTCGGGGCGCTTACATCGCCCTCATAGCTTGTTTAGGGTTTAATTTTCCTTTGAAAGCAGAGTTTCCGTGAAGTGAAAGCAATAAAGATGCAGGCTCACAGCATAACCCCTCCTGTGCCCTCTGACACACATATGTCAACACGCTCTCTCCTATCAGTGTAAGCGATGTGTGAGTATTGGTTTTATATTATCACTGCATAATATCTGAACTGCAGTTTACACCCAAGACATAAGGTAACAGCACAGTACATTATAATGATGCAGTGCTGCACCAAATATTTACCTGAAACATACATAGAAACATAGAAAGTGACGGCAGATAAGAGCCACACAGTCCATCTAGTCTGCCCAGGTGTTTATTTAGCAATTTACTGACCCTACCCCACTTATCTCTCACCCTTTCAGCGAAGTCATTTTTTCTGCACATTTCCTCTGAATCTTCCACCCTTCAGTTTACATTCATGTCCTCGTGTTCTATTACACCTCTTCCTTTATATAATGTCCACTCCTGTACCTGTCACCCTCCAGTTTATACTCATGTCCTCGTGTTCTAATACACCTCTTCCTTTATATAACGTCCCCTCCTGTACCGGTCACCCTCCAGTTTATACACATGTCCTCGTGTTCTATTACACCTCTTCCTTTATATAATGTCCACTCCTGTACCTGTCACCCTCCATTTATACACATGTCCTCATGTTCTATTACACCTCTTCCTTTATATAATGTCCCCTCCTGTACCTGTCACCCTCCAGTATATACACATGTCCTCATGTTCTATTACACCTCTTCCTTTATATAATGTCCCCTCCTGTACCTGTCACCCTCCAGTATATACATATGTCCTCATGTTCTATTACACCTCTTCCTTTATATAATGTACCACCTGTACCTGTCACCCTCCAGTACATACATATATCCTCATGTTCTATTACACCTCTTCCTTTATATAATGTACCTCCTGTACTGGTCACCCTCCAGTATATACACATGTCCTTGTGTTCTATTACACCTCTTCCTTTATTTAATGTCCACTCCTGTACCTGCCACCCTCCAGTCTATATTCATGTCCTCATTTTCTATTACACCTCTTCCTTTATATAATGTCACTCCTGTACCTGTCACCCTCCAGTTTATACACATGTCCTCGTGTTCTATTACACCTCTTCCTTTATATAATGTCCCCCATCCTGTATCTGATATACGTGAAAGCTGCTAAAATCTACTATCATATTCCCTCTGGCTCTTCTCTGCTCCAAGCTATACATGTTACTTCCTCCAGTCTGTCTCTGTATGTTGTGTGACAAAGGCCATGCACCATTTTGGTTGTTCTTCTTTGCACAGTCTCTAATGTATTTATGTTTTTTAGGAGATATGGCCTCCAGAACTGTATTTTACCTGTGCACACAACCTCTCTAATGACCTTGCTGCTCCCTCACGTGTTAATTAACTATTTTACGCCAGATCAAATTGGTTCCAAATTGCTACACGTATGGGAATAAGATTTTATTTAGGCCAAAACTGACAGACGTGGGATTAATCGATCAGGTTGGACTTACTCGTCATCCTATCTGCACGGTCTCGACGGTCTAATAGAAAAATCAGTGTGCGATTGTTATGCAGTCTGTGGCTGGAGTAACAGACGACGATCGGAAATTGGGAAAAGTCTAAGTGAACCATATTGACAAGGGCCAAATCCAGAGGTCTTCTGGCCCTACGGTCATAATTATTTCCACAGACCACTCCCCTTTGCACGTAAGGACTTTTGTTCCCTGAACCCCATCTTTAATACTGCGCCATGGAATATGGAGTGGATGCGTAATGAAGGATCGCGTTGCAAGGGCCAAAATGTGTCTAGAGCGAGGCACATGTCAGCGTATCATAATTCTGAACTCAGCCATTTTCTTGCGTCTGGTCATTGTCCGAGAGCAAATCAAAAAAACACTTGGCGAAACTACCACCGAAGCCAGAGTAAGGGATTGCTACAAGGCCCGGAGGAGAGGTGGGCCCATGCCAGGTGCCCACCCAGCACCCAGGGATCTCTAAGCTGTTAGAAAAGTGGCAACTTAAGACAGCGCCCGGCCTGAACATGCCGATGACCATATTGTGCATGTGCCAAATAGATGCAAGTCCATCAGGGAGGGGGGGGCTGCCTGATCGAGACGTAGGATAGCCTCATTGCTGTGCCTGAATCGATCTACTTTCACTCCTGAGCGGACACGATTGCACCCGATAAAAGCCTCTGACGTGCCCATTGGTTGAAGATTTCTATTATTAAATGCCGGAACATCAGTTAACGGAGAAAGGTTTGCGGGAATCTCCCTCGCTCTCCGCAGGACAATGTATAAAGGGCTATTTGTAACTTGTCAGAACGTATTGTGAGCATTGTCGAGGTCAGGCCTGGGACAAGGAAACATACTCTGAAAACAGTCCCCGAGGAGCCCTAATTATCTGAGATTTACACATATCCCTACTGGAGAAGAAACCCTCCAGAGCCCAGAGAGAACCGCAAAGTTAACCCCTTAGAACCAGTCTGGATGATTCAAAATGTTTGTGAGATTTTTTTTTTATATTGTTAAATAACATTTAAAAGACACTATACCCTATGGTCCGGATTCACAGTTACGTAGTTTTCTTCTTATGTACGTTGTTTTAAGAATTGAGCTACTACGCATGAGTAGTAGCTTATTTTCACTATCTACATACCATTTCTGTACATAGATTGCGTAAGCGCGGTCAATCTACGTACAGAAATGCGTAGTAGCTCAATTCTTAAAACAACGTACGTAAGACGCAAACTACATAACTGTGAATCCGGACCTAAATGACCCTCAATTTAGTTTAAGGGTGGTTCCACACTGGGGTTTATCAAGAGATAATCTTTACAATCAATCAAAAGAGCGTTTCACCAGATATCTGACCAGTGTGTACTAGTGTGTAGGGTCTGTAAACTTTTGATTTGATCTTTTGGCGCTCCTGATAGATCAACCATGAAAAGATATCTGGTGAATGGACTTTTGATTGTGTTTTTGGAAAGATTATCCACTGAAAAGCCCCAGTGTGAAGCCAGCATAAGGTACACAAAATTCTTATGTTTATCCCATGCATCCTACTGTGTTACCCTCCACTATCTCAGATAGGAGGCTATTCCACTTATCAACTACTCTTTCAGTGGTTAGATTTCTGCAGACTTTCCTCTAAACCGCTGTGGGTCCCTGGAAAGAATGGCCCTATTTCGATAGGTCTGTTTCCTCCCAGCCAGTTTCGATGAGGCATAGTAATCGATCCACGGTGCACCAAACACGGTGCTCCGAAAGGTAAGCCTGAAAACTATCCCAACCCTTCCCCTAATTCTAACCCTAACCCTACCCTTCCATTACCATAACCCTAACCTTCCCTTTCCCACAGCCTGACCCTAACCCTCCCTTCCCCACAACCTGACCCTAACCCACCATCTCCCACAGCTTGACCATAACACTCCCTTCCCCGCAGCCTGACCCTAACCCTCCATATCCTGCAGCCTGACCCTTACCACCATCTCCCGCAGCCTGACCATAACCCACCATCTCCCACAGCCTGACCCTAACCCTCCCTTCCCCGCAGCCTGATCCTTACCCACCATCTCCCGCAGCCTGACCATAACACTCCCTTCCCCGCAGCCTAACCCTAACCCTGGAGAGGTTACTCACCTTCCCCATGGCGTGGGTGGTGCGGTAGCAGCAGCAGCGTTTCCAAAAAGGAATGGGTGAGTATGCCGATCAATATACTCACCCATTCTGAAAAAAAATTACAAAATGGAGGGGTAATCGAAATAGGGACATCCGAAAAGGAACTCTCGGATGCCCCTATTTCAGAAATCCCTCATTCTATGCGGGGACTGCAACCGCTCTAAACCTCCCACCCTCCAGTTTATACACGTCCTTGTGTTCTAATACACCTCGTCCTCCTCCTTCCTGTACCTGGTTACACCCTTTGATATATATGAAAGTTTCTATCATATCCCCCTGGTCCTTCAGTGCTCCAACCTATGCATGTTTGTCTTAGTATATTGTGTGACACAGGCCGTGCACCATTTTAGCTGCTCTTCACTGCTCTAAGCTATACATGTTACTTCTTCAAATCTGCCTTTGTATGTTGTGTGACACAGGCCGTGCACCATTTTAGCTGCTCTTCTCTGCTCTAAGCTATACATGTTTACTCCCAGTCTTTCTTTGTATGTTGTGTGACACAGGCCATCGCTAATATCATAGTTACGCAGCTGCAAATTGATAAGCCTGAAGCGGTTTCACTGAACTGCATTTAATTCAAGTTCAATCAGGAAAAACTCGCATTAACGCAGCGTCGAAAGCCCTCGTCACCTCTTCTGACACAAGGTACTGAAAAGGCGGTCAAGAAAGTTGCTCAAAACTATATTAGCACGCACCCAAATCTCCATTTCCACGCATGCTCAAATGCAATAGCCACAAAATAAAATTTAACACAGCTTTTTTGCTGTGTTCAAACTCAACCTCTTCCTCCTAGTCCCAGTGTAAGCAGCCATTTTGAACCACCATTAGCAAAGAATGCAAATTAAACATTCATTGCAGCACTAACTAAAAAGTTTTAAATTGATATTTTCAGGAAGGTTGGTTTCTAGGGCCTGCTTGATAACCTTGGTGCCCTCCTGCCAACCTTACTGGGCTTATGCCCCTAGAAACTGACGCAATTTAAGACAGATGGTATTATTTTTTTCTTTAATCCTCCAAAAACAAAAAAACGTTTTCACTGGCCAATCCTATGACGAGGGACCACGTACGCCAACCAAGTGTGAAATGGTCATCGCCAGTGACGTATTCACAACTACCTGCCCCTGTAGCGCCACAAGACTCTAGCGTTGCAGCAACTGGCGCCTTTTACCAGGCTATGACCCATCTTAAAGACCTGAAGTCCGGGAAAAATACATTCCAGCCAGGGAGAAGCGTAATGCATTGCAGAATGGAGTTTAACGTGAGAAAAATGCCATGGAGGTGCCCCATGGCCTCGGGAATAACCTTCCCAGAGTAGTGAGAGCATGGGCGAGCTTGTGAACAGCAGAACACACTCCGGATTCCCACGCTACAGCAGCAAGGGGGCTGCTGTTATCAGGAGAAGGGGGGTGGGCCGAGGAGGCAGACACTCTCCTCTCTCCTCCTAAAAAGGAAGACGGCCGTCTGGCTCTTCTACATCTTGTTTACCTACTGCCAGGAGGGGGGAGGAGGGAGAGATACCAGCCTCGCACACTCATTTCTTAATGCCAGGGTAGTGATGCCCTTTATTGCACCTACTCTGCATTTGCATGGTCAGTGCCTGCATGCAAATGTCTCTATATAGCGCCTATTTATTTACATTACTGTAATGGCGACGCCTGCCAAAAACGTATATAGAAAAAGGCCACCGCAATGTTATTACAATACTTGTGGGTAATTGGGTGTCATTATAAGTTGCTGTTATCAGGTGACCCTCATATCAAGGCAGAGCTCTGACTGAAGGACCTGTTGTGTATCAGGGAACGCTGACAGACAGAAATATGGCTATGTCTTGTGCCAGGGTAGAAGGGGCCTGTCTTGCGCTGCACAGCCAGAGGAGGCGTGTCTTGCGCTGCACAGCCAGAGGGGGCGTGTCTTGCGCTGCACAGCCAGAAGGGGTGTGTCTTGTACAGGTCAGCCAGAGGGAGCGTGTCCTGCATTGCTCAGCCAGAGGGGGCGTGTCCTGCACTGCTCAGCCACAGGAGGAATATCATTGCTGAAAAGGGGTGTGTCTTGTGATTAGTCAAATGGGGTGTATCGAGATTCACTAGAGGAGATGTTTCTTTCCTATATTATGCATTCATTTTTATTATGTTAATTTAGGAGACCCCCCCCCCATCCAAATAAAAAAAAAAACTTGCTAGTTCACCCCTGAAAAAGACATTTCTTACAGCTACTTCCCCTGACAGGAAGTAGAATATTTAGCTCCATCTTTACAAGATGGGTGGAATACATGAGACAGGAAATCCCCCTAAACACTGATTAACGATCTTCACCTCTCCAAAACGACATCTCATTACCGTGCAGTCCTCACCTGGGGCCTACAGCTCCATCTTGTGTCTTTTAGGTTTTGTTTGTTACAGCTTGTAACACTTGTGTAAAATTCTGCTAGTGTATGGTCTCTAGTTTTAAAAGTACCTATTTCAACCCGTTCCCAACAGAATCAGGGATTAAGGGGAAGTTATGGTTAGGCTGCAGGAAACAGAGGGTTAAAGGAGGGTTGAGGTTAGGTTAAGGATAAGAGACTTATCCGTTGGCGCAGAAAGCAGCACAACTTTCTAAAATGGATCGTCATAGTTCTTCAATATTGCAGTGGTTCCCAAACTTTCTCAGTTCGAGGCAGCCTTAGAGTCTCCATATTTTTTTTCAAGGCACCCCTAAGACAAAAATACAATAGAATACAATAGGAAATAGAAACATTCCGAGGCCCCCTGGTGAGAGCGTTGCGGCACCCCAGGGAGCCGCGGCGCACAGTTTGGGAATCACTGCATTATTGAATTCTTTGTTAAATTGCACTAGTCTAAGTAAATGAAACAAAGGCTTTAATAGCCGGATTACCTGACAACACCACCACTGTCCTCCATGTCTTTAGACCATCTTTTTGTTTCATTTGTATTTCTCTACTAGGTTATAGTTTTTTCTACTAGGTTATAATAAGAATAAAAAAACACTTTGTGGCTGTGAAAACACCTTCCTTTTTCTGTTATTAGTAAAAACCGCTGATCGAATACGTAAAACTTTCAGCAGTTTCTATACTTGTTATTGCCGATCCACGCCAGAATGAACCACAACACGGAGGCCTGCAGGGAAACCAGCATCCACTCTGCCGGTCACCAACACGGGCAAAAAGATAATAGCCAGTCCTTGGGCAGCATAGCTGCCCAGGGGTTAGCATTGATGGCTCACAGCGCAGAATCCTTAGCTTCAGTCTTGCACCATCTCCTAGAATTTTCAGCGAGTTTCTTTTGTGTGTACACTGCGCTAAACAGAAAGGAAACGCGGTTGATAGCGGCTATTTACTCCATTATAAGCTTCCCAAGGGTGAGCAAACCCCCCGGACCGGATTCGTAAAAACAATAAAAAATTTTTTTACACATATACGTGCCTAGTTTTCCATTCAGAGGCACTACGCATGCGTAGTAACTATTTTACGCTATGTACGTAGCACTTGGTTACGTAGATTGTGTACATGCGGTATTTAAAGACTACATGTACGCAATCTAGGTAACGAAACACTACATAGCTAGCGTAAAATAGGTCCAGATCCACAGTTACGTAGTTTTCATCTTACAGACGTTGTTTTAAGAATTGAGCCACTACGCTATATAGTAGCTTATTTATGCTATCTTCGTACCACTTCTGTACGTAGATAGTGCTAAATAGTTACTACACATGCGTAGTACCTCTGATCGGAAAACTAGGCACGCACGTTAAAATAATCGTTGTTGTGAATCCGGCCCCCCCATCATTATTAATGGTCACTCTGGTGGTGAGGACGGTGTCAATCAATACGCCTAAATATGTCACAATTGGCCCTTTTTCGACATGGCAATTTGCATAAACCCTCCCTAACTGAATATGGCGCCAGGTTCACAGCCCCCTCAGACAACAAAGGTCGCGCATTAGGAAAACTGGATCCAATGTGCACCGTTTTTCAGATTGCGCCAAAGATCCATCAAATGCTTAAAAAACACGGCATACTGAGAATCAGCCACTTTATTGCAAAAACACGACGGACCAAAGATATATATACGTATGTTCGTTAACTGATGATTAAAGGACACTTTGTGCGTGTTCCTGAGGTAAGGAAGATGGAAGGCTACACCACAGAGCATTAAATTAGGCAAGATATGATCACAGGGTCCCCAAAGGTTAAATCTAGGCTCAGGCCTTAGTGGTATGCATATCACAGCTACTATGACTAGACGGTGCTAGCCACAGCTGGTTCGTCTGAGCCCACTTATAAATTAGTCTCAGTCTAATTTTGAAGTTGTCTGTCTAATTATGGATCAGATCAGTGGAACGTAGACAGTCACCAAATGCATTTGTTTTGGAGTGTCAGACCACTGGGAAAAAATATTCCTGTATTAAGTCAACCTCCTATCGCCATGTGTCACAGCAGCACAGGGGGAGGAGCCAGTGTCTTTGTGGATCATTATAGGCGAAAATTTGTGCCTCAAATTCAAGTCATTTTTTCTCTTTCAGAAATCTGTTATCAACCCAAAAAAATAATAAAATAAAATCCTATAACAAGATAAAGAATTGCAAAGTCCCAAATTAAAGTCAGAAGCCATGGCGAATCGGAGCCCTCGCGGATCAGAGGCGGCCATTTTGTCAGAGTGCGGATGGGGTCCATGGATTAACTAGCGTGTCGTCATTAAAATGTTGTAAATCCAGAAATCTTCGATTGGATCAATGGGTTTGTTAGCACTGAACAAGATTATGGGCCAGATTTACTAGGCTGTGGGTTTGGAGAAGTGGAGATGTTGCCCATACCAACCAATCAGATTCTAGCTAACATTCTCTAGTATGTAAGAGGAAAGTGAGAGCTAGAATCTGATCTCCACTTTTCCAAACCCGCAGCTTAGTAAATCTGGCCCTATGAAGCCATTTTGTCATAGCCACTGGTCTACACTCAGTGTCTTTAGAAGTTCAGGTTAGGTAGCTGCCTATATGTTTCCCAAGACACAGCACAGTTTAATTCTTATCCTGGGTTTTAGAGTTGCATTTGGACACAACCTCTTTGCAACTCTAATTTGTACTCATCTGAAGAATGCCAGAAGGATCTCCACAGCTCCTTAACTTTCAAATCTGCGGACAACGCATGTGTTGTCTAAAAAACTAGTGTCGTGGGCAGTGGATGGTTTGCCTTCTTTTATCACGGTGCAGGAACCAAACAAACGGACTAGACGCAATTTCTTAAATAAATCCCAAAAGGAGGCCTACAGAATTCCCCCACATAAGGGACAGATATTGCTACAACTTAGAAAAAAGCAACAAAAATAAAAAAAAAACAACAATAATAAAAGAGTTTCTATGTTTCCAAGATTTTTCCTATGTTGTCTTGGAGGCAAGAAATATACAGAGAGATCGATGGGTTGCCGGATTCATATCGGAGTGACTGGCAGGCAGGAAATAGATGAGAGAGAGAGAGGAGAAAGCACAAAGCACGAAAGAGAGGAAATAAAAATATATATATATATCTGATAAGACGGAAACCATCTCTAGGGCCCATGTGGAAAATGAAAGACATAACTGATAGATCCGGGGCATGGGATAGAACAATGGAGGTTAACCTCACCCCAGAAATATAAACTGCACAAATGTATAGGTCTGGTTCAATGGATTCCATCTTGGCCTGTGTGTTCCGTTGCCTAGCAGCAGCGCCAATGGATGCTTATGGTCCACACAAACATGGTTATACAGCAGAGCTCAGAGAGTGAATCAAAGCCCATCTTCTCACTACATCATAGGTCATGTGACTTTGGACTTCAATGTATACATGACCTATTAGAGAGCATGTGTAGTCAAACAGCTCTTGCTCTAGGTCTGTGACTGATTTGGACGAGGTGCCTGTAAAAGAAGCAGGTGGGGTATGGCTGAATAGGGTGCCATAAAAAGGCTGCTACTCCAGCACCCATGGATATCGTATCTCATGTCCTCTCCTCTCTATCAGTGACCCCTTTTTGCGCATATGTGCGTGTTACCGATCGTACGAGGTCACTTCTTTTCAGAGCAGCTGCATTCCTGGGCCCCTTATAAATCCGTCATGGGGCCCGTCGCTCACTAGCTCTACCCCTGTTGGTATGGCTGCCCTGTGACAGAACTCAAAATATTTGGAACTGGCTGAATAAAGGATTGATCGTCACAGGGTTATCTAAAAATAGGACTTTTGTCCAATGTAATAATAATCAGTACTATAGAAGTCGCCATCTGCAAACTACGTAAATAGATTTACAAACAGGAAGTTGTGGCTACTAAGGACAAAAAAACGAATACCCCATCTAGCTCACCTCAAACAAATCTTATTTTGCAAACACTAGTTTTTACACCCCTGGGGCCAGCTTTATTAAGCTGCAGGTTTGGAAAAGTGGATATGTTGCCCATAGCAACCAAATAAGATTCTAGCTCTCGCTTTCCTATTACATACTAGAGAATGTCAGCTAGAATCTGATTGGTTGCTATGGGCAACATCTCTGCAGCTTAGTAAATCTGGCACCTGATGTTATAAGGACCCAATTCAGAGACTACACTGTAGAGACGGATTAATGACAGACGTCCAATATTCCAGCTTTGTGTTATACGGTCGACAAAGAAAAAGCGTTTGGCGCATCGCACTTTTCAAAATCTACTGGGGACGATCCAAAGCTAGAAGTACTAAAAAGGTGCAAATATGCCCCGGGACTAATAAAATAAACATAAAGGGCTGGATCCAGACTCAAGTAAGTGCTTGAAATGAGTTAGTTACTCCTGGGCTAAACCATGTCGATTGCAGGGGAAGTCAAGTTGATTGTATTCTTTGCATGCCGGTATATATCTTTGAATTGCTTACTGCACACAGATACTGACCAGCTTTACCATCACACTGTTATTTAGACTTGGGTTAGGAAACATCACCTCTCAACTCTAATACTGTTTGTAACAGATGAAATATGACTCCCCTGCAATCAACATTGCTAAGCCCACAAGTAACTAATTTCAAGCACTTACTTAAGTCTGGATCCAGCCCAAAATGTTTGCAGGTAGCTTTAAATTTAAACTCTAATTTAGAGTTGAGCTAAATATGAGATAAGAGCCACAAGGTCCATCCAGTTTGCCCAGTTATTTATTTTAAACTATACTGACCCTAGACCCTATTTACCCACAATTTATTTTAAGGATATCCTTATATTTATCCCAAGCATGTTTACACTGTTCTACTGTGTCACCTCTACCCCCTCAGATGGGAGAATATTCCACTTATCTATCACCCTTTCAGTGAAGTCAATTTTCTGCACATTTCCCCTGAAACCACCACCCTCCAGTTTATATTTATGGCCTCGTGTTCTATTACACCTCTTCCTTTATAGAATGTCCCCTCCTGTACCTGTCACCCTCCAGTTTATATTCATGTCCTCATTTTCTATTACACCTCCTCCTTTAAAAATGCAACCCTCCTGTAGCCGGTCACAACCCTTGATATATGTGAAAGCTGCTATCATACCTCTCCTCTCCCTTCTCTGCTCCAAGCTATACATGTTCTAGCCTTTCTTGGTATGGTGTGTGACACAGGCCAGGCACCATTTTAGTTGCTCTTCTTTGTACAGTCTCTTATGTATGTATGTCTTTCTGGAGATATGGCCTCCAGAACTGAACACAGTATCCTATGTGAGGTCGTACAAACGATCTATAAAGTGACATCACTACTTCCCTCTTTCTGCTACTAATTCCTCTCCCTATGCAACCAAGCATCTGACTTGCCTTTCTCATTGCTTTGTTACATTGCTTGGCCACCTTTAAGTCACATAAAATAATGACTCCTAGATCCCTTTCCTCCTCAGTAGTTTCTAATATAGTGCCATTAATGATATATTGAGCTCTTGGGGTGTTTTGTGCCCCAAGTGCATGGTTTTGCATTTTTCTCTGTGTCATCTTCAAAAAGGCATATTTTTCCCTCTTTGTATTGCTTGAAAGCAAAGATCACCCTTTGTATGGTCCGTTTGCCCCCTGAAGGTGTTTAGATGTCCCTCACGGCTTTAAGACATCAAAGACAACAAAAAAAAAAACACTTTTTCCACAGAAAAGCAAAAAAAAAAAAAAGGCGTGTAAGGGCCCGAATATCATACAATGCCGTGTATTGCTACAGAACAAACATGTTTGGTTAGTGTAAAGGAGGTGGAGGGAGTGGGAGAGGCATATGTGTGACAGGAAAACAGATGTTTCAGTATACAGTACATGACAAAATGGGTGGTTACCATGCAAAAAAAAAAAAAAAATACTCCTACCCTCATGCAAGCTCAGACTTGCCAACTGCACGGTATGCTGAGACTTATAGTTCCACAAAACAGTTGACAGGGTCTATTGTTGTTCTGCAAGCCAAACATGGTGCCATGACAGTTATCTGGCGGCCATTTTGTTTTACTACTGGTGGCAGTGGTTCTGTGTGTATGAGTGTGTGTCATTGTAAGTGACAGTCTGAGGCGTTTTCAAAGACAATAAAATGCATACATGTGCCTTCAGCGACGGTGACCGTCACACAGGTGTTTACCAGCAAAGGTGGAGAGTAAAGGGGAGGGGGGGGGGCGACAGAATTGCTTTGTCATAAGTAAAACTAACGCAACTGGTTTGGTGAGGACAAGCCCTGGATAATTATGCAGACAACTTACAGCAGCTGGCCGCCTATTGTCTATTCAACCTTCATTTTCAGGGTGGCTCCGAGAGACCGGTGAAGACTGCTTTAACCATTACAGGGCTAGGACGTAGCATGGGACGGTAGCATACGCCCATTGACGCGACCGAACAGAACAGGTTAAGCGATGGGAATAGACGCAGCACTGGGGAAGAGGTTAGACAACACCACAGGGTTAAAGAGAATAATAATCAGTGTTGTCTGTAATGCATAATAACTTACTATTTTCTACCTATAGGTTTCTATATAAGTCTATCTTTTATGGATTTATTCCAGGGGAAATGATCGTGCGGCTGCAGTTATCTGATTTTACTACTACAGCCACTGTGCGGCGGCTATATTAGGAAGTGTTGCTATCACTAATTAGGAGACAGTGTCGTCTGCGCATGAAAGAATCTGCGGCAGACCCTCTCAGGGAATTAAAACAATGGATATCGCCAGGTGAGACAAAGCCGCACCGTTACACTAATTAGCGGGTGAGCGTTTAGCTCAAGCTCTAGATCAAATCCAAGAGAGACCGGGAGGCGCTAGTGAATGTCTTCTAAAATCCGAAAACAAAGAAAAACCATGACAGCATTCATCCCAAAATATAATCAGAAATAAAAATAAAGATTTACGTTATATAAGGCTCAACCTTTTTTTTTTTTTAATCTAGGTGTCAGAACAAGAAATGTAGGTGCCAAGATTTTTGACAGACAATTTTATATAGACAGTATTGTGTTTACTTAACACACGCACGATTGTCCATATAAAATGGTTTATTGTTTAAACACCTCCTATAAAAACAATGTATAAATATAAAATGATATATAATATCCGTTTACTTACCTAATGAAGTCCTCTTTGACTTCCTCTGTTTTCGCCTCCTGTCAGCCACCAACTCTTTGTCCGCCGAAACTGCAGGGAGAGAAGCTCCCAGTAGTGCAGCATTGCGCTGGGAGCTTCTCTCCCAGCAGTTTCAGCAGGCAAGCAGAGGAGAAAGCGTTGGTGTAGTTGCTTCTCCATGTTAATGGAGTCCCAGGGTTCCAATTTCTAGTCGCCATTTGTCAGGCACCGCCTTATAGGAAGGTATCCGCAAGTTATACAGACTCATGGATCTCGGCACATCATGTGATGGCAGGGAGGGGAGAGAGAAAGTCGAATGAGCGTGTCACAGTGAAAACTGAGCTCAGACAGCGCTTCCAAGGCACTCAGCTCAATACATTGTGTGCCATGCAGGGAACCTCCCTATGGATCAATAGTCATTTTCTACACGCACTAAGACATGGAATACATTAACCAGCGGCATTAAGAGTTGAAACAGCAACTGATAACTGCACGTCAACAACTTACGACAAAGTGTCATAGTGTCATCTCTTGACCAAGTTTCACACCATCAATTCTCATCTTGCACAAAAGGGGAAGTGCAATAAAAAGTGAGTAATAAAGAAATGAATGCGCACATTGTCAGGACGCCATTCGTTGCCTTTCATGTTATTTCACGCCCTTTTGTTTCTGGTTCTAAGTGGCCGTTCATCAGGGAATCCACAGTCAGCAATCACTGCGTCATCTGGCAGATCCCGTGAGTGTTAGAGAGGAGCGGGAATGTCAGCTCCGCTCAACTACGATTATGTTCATGTCACGGCCAAGAGGGGGGGGGGGACCGCTAAGCCCCTACCGTATAGGACAGGAGTGGACGCGTCTACGCTGGTAACTGAATTGCGACCTGAGGATCTTTTTTGGATGACTAAGGACTAAAGAGCAGAGCACTCGATCTAGAACCGTATGTATCATACAGGAAAAAGTCTTCGTACAAATATGGCTGCAGGATAGAGATGTAAAATAACTAGACTCAGACTGTATGCTTTTGCGATTTGCACATGCTCAGAGTACAATGTACATATGGCAAATCCGGCAAGCCAGAGATTGGGAGGAGTTTATTAGCACAATTTACAGTAGAGGCGATTATTAGGGTAGCCTAAAGATGCTTTCAATCCTAACCATCCCCATCCCGCAGCCTAACCTTAACCATTCCTCTAGCCATCCCTGTCCCACCGCCTAACCTTAACCCTCCCCCTAACCATCCCTGTCACCCAGTCTAACCTTAACCATCCCCTAGCCACAGTCTAACCTTAACCATCCCCATTCTGCAGCCTAACCCTAAACGTTCCCTTCACAAAGCCTAACCTTTACTATCCCCTAAGCCTAACCATCCCTGTCCCACAGCCATAGCCTAACCATCGCCTATCCTCAGCCTAACCTTAACCATTCCCACACTGCAGTCTAAGCATAAACATAACCTTCACAAAGCTAATCCTTAACCATACCTTAACCATAACCTTCCCTGTCCCCCAGCCTAACCTTAACCATCCCTACACTGCAGCCTAACCCTATAGTCTCCCTCACGCTAACCTTATCTATCCCCTAGTCCTCCCTGTCCCACTGCCTAACTCTAACCATCCCCATTCTGCAGCCTAACCTTAACCATCCCCATTCTGCAGCCTAACCATAACCTTCCCTCTAACCATCCCTGTCCCACCACCTAACCTTAACTCTCCCCCTAACCATCCAAGTCACCCAGTCTAACCTTAACCATCCCCTATCCAAAGCCTAACCTTAACCAATCCCACTCTGCAGCCTAACCTTAACCAATCCCACTCTGCAGCCTAACCCTAAAGTCTCCTTCATGCAGCCTTAATTCAACTATCCCCTAACCATCACTATCCCACAGACTAACTTAACCTTAACCATTCCTGTCAAGCAACCTAAACATTGGATATGGGTGCAAAATTTTAGGGTGCATTGCCATGCAAAGCCAGCACCAACAGACATATCCAGAGACGCCATGTTTCAGACACATCCAGAGACGCCATGTTTCAGACATATCCAGAGACGCCATGTTTCAGACATATCCAGAGACGCCATGTTTCTGCAATGTTACGTGCGTTTGGATCGCAGATGCTTTTCCGTGGTGCTGGGAGTTAACGCCTCGAAATCTGTGTGCCAGCGGCTGCATCTTCCTGTCCACAGTATCGATCCATGACCAGCGCCAGGTAATAACGCATGTTCTTTTTAAATAATATCGCTACCGTACATTCGCCGGCCTTGAGAGAGGGGGACTGCCCACACTCTGGGCCGTATTCACACCACCGGACGTATTGCATATACGTCCGGTGTTTACGGATATTTGATACTGCGCATGCGTAGGATCATTTTTACGTAATCTACGTATCTTTTCGTTACGTAGACTGTATATATGCGGTTTTTAAGACCGCATATACGCAATCTATGCAACAAAAAGATAAGGCCCTCTGATCTTTGGGTAGAATATATCTTGCTTTAATTACTCAATGTGGAAAATTTACAAGGGAAGTTTTGCAAACCAAATCATTTAAATTTTAATTTCCGGCACTTCCACATGTAAAGGGGAAGAGGTTTGGTGGAAGAGGCTGAATCTGTGACATCATGCTCACATAAGGTAAGTAGCAAGTCAGACCTGCAATGTGCTGGTTGGATAAATAGAAAACGCCATTTAGGTGGCTGTAGAGAATTGCCCATTCAGCATTTTTTCAGCTGCCGTATTCCTTTCCAAATTTCATAGTATGTCAATGACTGGCTGAGCTCTCACATCACAATCCACTAATTAATGACGATACGGCAGTCTAGTGGCTATAAACGGTGTCATTTCACAGCCTACGGTACTTCTGCCAATTGGCACATAAATGGCACTGAAATGACTGTGGTGCCCAGTAATATGACTGAATTGGGCTGGAACGGGATTAGGCACGTTGGTGTAGCCAGTGTGTGTACGGTCTCGTTACCGCTCTGAGTCATGACATAAGTGTTGTGTCAAGCAGCTGGTGCTCTTCCAAAATGGCCACCCATCACATACGTAAGTCATCGCTGTATAGGGGACTGCCCGTGCGCAGTACCTATACTTCCACGATAGAACACTGCAGCACGATGCGGTGTTCCGTGCGAAAAATCAGCTTCCACAAGGAGTGGGGGGGGGGGGGGACATCGGGTG
>WWET01000303.1:307589-329807 GCA_011038615.1 Limnodynastes dumerilii
GGGGTAAATCGGGTCACCCATTAGTGCATGAAGAATGCATGGTGGCCAGTATTCGGAATAAGGATGTTCCAAAGCCCTTATATGCAAGCGGAGTGCAAGAGGAATGCAGGAAGGGGGCACACGTCCCTCGCACTTACAGAAGTATGGAAGCGCAAATTTATTACGTCAGCTTGCGCAACAGAAACCAACATACGGAATCCACTATTCATTCTGGAATAGGCCCAAAGGCGTCAATTCACAGAAGAGGTTTTTAGCGTATGTCGTGGGATTTATCACCAGAAAACAGACGCACACAAACGAGTAGGATGATGAGGCTTAGGCGATCTAGGTGCTCAGTGCATTCTGATGGTGGCATGGAGGCTTTTGGGCACTGGGTGGAACGTTTCTGCAATCTACGCGGTTGAATTTGCAAATGTGCCAGTTTAAGGCGTGATGATTCGCACCCACCTGAGATGGAGACGAGACCCACCCATGCACTTACTTTACTAAAATTTAGCTTCCAAATTCATCACCGAGCAGAAAAATGATGTATGATTTTTTTTTTTGTGCATCTTCTTTTAACGCCTAAAACATGCTCAATTCTACTGAACAACAAAAGACCTGATTCAGACATAAGAAGGAGCTTGAAAATAAGAAACCATGTTGATTTCAGGGGGAGTCAAGTTAATTGTATTCTTTGCATGCAGGGATATATCTTTGAATTGCTTACTGCACACAGATACTGACCAGCTTTACTATCACACTGTTATTTAGACTTGGGATAGGAAACATCAACTCTCAATTCTAATACCGTTTCCCCCAAATAAAAAGGACTCCCCTGCAATTAAAATGGTTTAGCCCAGGAGTAACTTTCCTCTCTTTAAGACCTGATTCACACTTAAGAATTTTTGGTGTTTTTAGGTGCATATTTTTAAGAAGGTATATACTGCGCATGCGTAGTAATTTTTATACGCTATTTACGTTGGACTTGGGAACGCAAATGCCGTAATTCAACAGCAGCAAAGTCTCTAGGTTCGCGGTAACTTACGCCGAAAGGGGCGTGCCGTGAACAATTAACGCGGCAGATACGAAGATTGGGTGGAGGGAGGCATTTAAATGACGAAAAGGAAGCGCGGTTATGCAGACACGTTCGTAATTAGACGCCCTACATACACAAATGCGAACCTACAGTTAAGGGAGCCCTATGGCACTCGTAAGTCTCTTAAGAACATGAAAACTGGGGACGTGCCAAGGAATTGCCTTGCTATTAGTTGCGTATATTTAAGAACCTAACGCGCTCTTAAGTCTTCAAAAGAATTTACCGTATACCTAGAAACACAAACCTCCTTCATTTACTCCATACCAGAGTCATACCAGAGATTTGCGATGGTCCCTTTATAAAGCGTGCCGGAAAAGTAGGCAGCCATCTTAAAAGGAAATGCAGCCGGCAAATGAGAACGTTTAAGCGTGTACAATTATTAGCTTTTGTTTGTCTCGGTAACATCCCATTAAACTGACATCTTTTCCAGCCATGTTTGGTGTAGGTACAGCCAGAGGAGATCGTAAAATTAGAAGTCAATAAAGATTACCTTCTCGTGTCTGTCTGCTTGAGATTTTTATGACACTGGATAGAGACTTACAGAAGAGCGTTTGCCCTATAAAACAAGCCGTAATAACATTCATGTCAATCCGCTGAAAGTCATCAATACCTGCAGAAGATTTATTATGCCGAATGGTTTTATTTTTTTATTTTTTTTGTAAAAGGTCAGAAGACAGAATTGCCGGATATACAGCTCTCCTTGAGAATGGATAATACGAAGCACTTAAGGTAAAGCAAAGATGCATTTAACTGACCGTCTCTGGAAGTCGGGAGACATTATGTTGCTGCCATTAAAGCACCAAAGCTCTCCTGCAGTGATTGAATTATTGAAAAGTGCAGAATAATTTATAAAGAACATACGAGCCTCTGCATGTTCCAGAGTTTGGAAGGAGCCACGAAGATGATGATGCTGGCTGGCCGGGAAAGAGAAAGAGACACCGCCAGGGTCAAGAAGTCTGACCATTTAAGCCTGCAGGCAAAACCTTGGAGCAATGATGTAGTGTAGGACATAGAGTGAACTGACGATGACCATAGCTCATCTATGGCCAACAGAACAAGATTTTTCCATCAATCCCAAAACAGAATAGTGGCAAATATAGAACAAGAGATGGACAACTTAGAGTTGACCATCTCTGGTCCATGGCCGATTGTCCCATAATCCTCACCCAATCACGATAATCGACGATAATACAGCCAACACTATGATGTTTACTTTACTATTGTCTAATGGGTTTTAAAATTGAAAAAAAAAATAAAATTGTCCCTCAACTCCGAACGATTCCCTCTGTCTTCTGTTCCATCCTGTCCATCCATTTGGCTCTTCTCTGACTCTCTCCTGTTGACTCCTCCTATCATTCGCTATTCTATCCATCCAATCGGTCCTTCTCTGCTCTTTCCTGTCTGGTAATCCACTCCCTTTCTCCTTCTCGGTCTCTTCTTCTCCGATGGTCAGTCGTCCTTTCCAGTCACCGGAGCTCTGACTGGCCAACAGCTGCTATAGCTGCATTTTAGGTATGTGATTAGCTCATTAGTAATTAGGATTATTTAAATACCCAACACGATGGTAAATGATGGCAAATATTCTATTAGGCATCGACTTAACAACCCAGGACCGGATCCAGACCACTGCACGACAGCCCAATTCTGCAAGCTGTTTGCGCAATTCAGCTGAATATCAGCCAATGCGTAGGGAAGATGTTCCGCAACAGATAGTCAAGCATACGGTACTTTGTTCCGTACACCTATGGCCAGATTTACTAAGCTGCAGGTTTGGAAAAAGTAGAGATGTTGCCCATAGCAACCAATCAGATTCTAGCTCTCACTTACCTATGTCAGCTAGAATATGATGGTTGCTATGGGCAACATCTCCACTTTTCCAAACCCGCAGCTTATGGGCAACATCTCCACTTTTCCAAACCCGCAGCTTAGTAAATCTGACCCCTGGAGATTCTTCTGACAGGGCGGTGCATCACCTTCGCCTTAAACTCCGTAAGGGGGTCAGGCGGGGAGCCATTATAGTTCATCAAGTTAGATCAATCCATAAGTATCTAGAAAGAAGCACGGAGATTGCTGTTTGTAGCTGGCTCCCTTAGTTTCTTCCTTTGAATATTAAGTAAGGTATAAAGACAAAACAAGAATTAGCAGTTGGGCGGCTGACTCATCGGCACCTCTTGGCACGGTACAAGTTTGCCTAATGGTAATGTTGGTTTCTGTATCTCCCGATGAGTGTTGCAGACATTTTTTTCCTCTCTCGCTCTCTCTTTTTTTATTGTTTTGGTCACGAGCCATAATTTGTTATACGATCGGAGTGCTGAGTGAATCACAGTTTGTAGCAAAATAAATCTTAAGACGTGCATCGCCGGTTATAAACACTCACGGGCCTTTCCGAAGCCGCAGACTTCACATCTATCTCTATAAGAATACCCTATATCCAACTTTATCCGCATTATCACTTTCCACCGTCAATCTTTTCCGTTAACGTGGGCAGCATCACCGTTTCTGGCATCAGCCGCTCTAGAGCGGAACGTTAAGCTGGACAGGCGCCTATCCGATGATCAGGTCGATCATATGATTGACGATCATGGCGTCCGACTTAGCAGGAGTGTGTCCGCTCCCATAATTTTTTTGTGATTAAACAGGTTGTATCTGTTGATTCAGTTTTACGAATGTCCTAAAAATCACCTTCACTCGTCTAAACTCCACAACCTGGAGAGGGGGAACCATTTAAATGATACAGTCTGTGCTGGCTTAAAGACTTAGGAATGGTCCATTGCTGCATAAGTGCTACAAAGTCTGCCCGTGAGAGGGAAGCGACACAGGAGTCCACTTCTCTGTCACGCTTAGAATTTCAGATCGGGTAAGATATGAAACATAGAGGGTCCGATACAATTAGCTGCGATGATG
The DNA here is from genome assembly GCA_011038615.1 of Limnodynastes dumerilii. Classification (NCBI taxonomy): domain Eukaryota; kingdom Metazoa; phylum Chordata; class Amphibia; order Anura; family Limnodynastidae; genus Limnodynastes; species Limnodynastes dumerilii. Next base: position 311,572 of record WWET01000303.1, read on the forward strand.
GGAAAAAGTTCACGCTGCGCTTTTTCCGGTCATACGTGGGATAAAAAATGGTTTGAAGCTAATTGAATCGGGTCCAGAAAGTGACGGCATATAAGTCACGTGGCCCATCCAGTCTGCCCAGTTGTTCATTTAAAACTATACTGACCCTAGACCCTATTTACCTTTAGTTTAGTTTGAGATTTAAGATATCCTTATATTTATCCCAAGCATGTTTACACTGTTCTACTGTGTTACCCTCTACCACATCAGATGGGAGACTATTCCACTTATTTATCACCCTTTTAGTGAAGTCATTTTTCCGCACAATTCCTCTGAATCTTCCACCTTCAGTTTATATTCATGTCCTTGTTTTCTATTACATCTCTACCTTTGAAAAATGCCCCCTCCTCCAGCCGGTTACAACCCTTGATATATGTGAAAGCCCATCTCCCTTCTCTGCTCCAAGCTATACATGTTACTTCCTCTAGCCTTTCTTGGTATATTGTGTGACACAGGTCATGGACCATTTTAGTTGCTCTTCTATGCACAGTCTCTAATGTATTTATGTATTTCTGAACATATGGCCTCCAGAACAGAACACAGTATTCCAGGTGAGGTCGTAAACAAAATCCATTAGTCGCAAAAAATAATTCTTTGGGTAGAAGTATTATCTTGATTTCCCCCTTCTTCCTTTGCTTTCCCCATTAAAGGTTAGAGTCGCTCCTTCTGAAAATGCGGCCAGATTTATCCATCTACTTTGAGGTTAGAATTCGTCCACCTGGCCCTACTCTGGTCTGAACACCATGACATAGATTTCAAAGTCACGGACAGCACGGCTATGGTGGAAGATATAATCAGTCTAATATGCGATCAACTGGATTTAGGACTCAGTCTAAACTATAACATTTCCATATATTTTTTTCTAGGTAAAGCAGGTGTTATCAGGCAAATTGTCAAAGATATCTTAATGTTAATTAGTGAGTCCCAGCAATACAGAGTCATGTAACACACTTAAGACTGATTGCAATTAGGGGAAACAAAAACACACTTGATTTAGAGACATAAGGGTAGATCCAGAACTATGTTTGCTGTACGTTTATTCGCGTACCGTATTTTCGTGTGCGTAAGTTCTATACACTCCCCTAGGCACACCCCTTGAACGTACATATTTTGTCAAGATACACTTTCCAAACCCTACCTTAACTTTTGCCAACGTAACCGCAGTGATATGCACACGTACGTATGGGCAACACGAATTTACGCAGCTAAGCACGCCCATACTGTACACTTTAAATACAAACCCCCGCCTAATTAACGTATTTCAGACGTATTTTGGACTCACGTAAAATTGGCACGCCCACACGTAAGTATTTACGTGACACATACGTGAATGGCCCATACGTTCACAATTACGCTACGTTACTGTGCTTATTTTCTATGGTGCGCATGCGCAGTACTTACCAAAAGGCGATTTTACGTCTCCGCCACGCGTAAATTCTCTCACAAGCGTTGTTCTGGATCTGGCCCATAGTTCTGAGATAAGGGAAGACCAGAGGCTACATTTTTTTGAACTGTCTGTTCTACAGGTTCAATAAAACTCCCAGCAAGCACTTGACAGGCAGATTTCCCATAATGCACTGAGCACGCTCTGATACTGGATGTGGTAAAGTACCCGACGGAAAGATTGGAACAGATGCACCATGTGTACACGCTGTAATGCAGGCTTACGGGAACATAATGCCGCTCTCTCGCAGGGTGCCAAAAACGGCCTTACTGCATAATTCTCGATCTGATCCCAAAAGTGCAATCATGACATGTATGACAAAATAAAATAAATTAGTCATAAATATTAAGAGCCAACGAATTATATGTCATAAATAAGACAACGAATAATAATAATAATAATAATAATAAATAAATACATAACCCAATAATAAACATATAACAAAATACTTTTGGGATTAATACACCATATGACTCTGCTAGGCAATACCAGACAATCTGATTGGATGACCAGCATGAATCCAAAATCCCGCCTGCAAGCTTCATCACTCATAAGGAAAAAGGCCTCTATACTTGCACTGCGTACGCATGAGGTAATTGTTTCCGGCATAACATATAAAGGTAGAGTCCTTGGTACAGGATTCACAATCTTAAGTCCTCTGCGGCTTCTGTAACCAGCCAAAAAAGTCCTTTTCCTGCAAGGACTAAAAATGAAATAATAATTATGGAGCTGTCAAATTATGCCCAGTGGGAGCCGCCATTTTGTGGGAGGTACCACTATGGAAATCACATAGGGACATCATGGATCTTGACTATGGATTCTGGACGGTTGTGGGTTAACCACATGAGCAATTCGAGTCTGCACCTAGCATTGCAGGATGCAGAGGAAGAGTCACACAAAGGCATGAAAGGGTCTGTTAAGGGGGCACTATCCCTTCAAAAGGAGATCTAAGCTCGTAACGTGGCAGAAGCAGGTTCCCAGCAGCTGATGTGCAGAATCACCGTCAAGTGAGAGAGATAAAGGAAACTCAGCCATTTGGTATTAACATTGAAGCCGGCTGGTGGTCTAACAGCTGAGGTATGCCAACAGGTGCATGCAGCAGCAGCAGCAGAAGGGAACAGAGTGACGTGTCACCTCTGTGGTGGGGCTGCTCCCTAAATTGCACTACACCCGGTGATCAGGGAGGATAAATCCTGCACTGTGAAACAGCATCGCCCTGTCATTAGCCCTGCATATAACCAGCCCATCTCCATCCCATCATTCTGCTGCATGATCCTGGAGTATAGCGTGCAAGAGTTAACCCCTGTATGCCCTGCCAAATGTCTGTGGCAAATTAGCCAATAGGAGCAGGCCTAGTGTCAGAACAAGCATCAGGCTGGATTGCATCCATAGCAGATTTAAAACCTATAAGGTAGTCATCGTCTATAAAACGTGGGGGCATCCATTTTGTGGACTAAACCAATATCCAGCCACTGTAGGTTAAGAGGGCACGGCTCACACTGATCTCTGAGGAGAAAATGTGTAACCGGGTATGCCATTAGTAAAAGCGTCTGACAGTGAAAGATTGTAGGGACTACATCCCCATCCCCAATTCACTTTATCATCCATAGACAGTTCATTACTTACCTCAGAACGCCTTAAAACAAGCCTGGCCAACCTGTGGCTTTCCATGGGGTTGTGAAACTACGACTCCCAGCATGCATTAACTGCATGCATTAACTGCTTAGGCATGGCAGATCTACGACAGAGCATGCTGGGAGTCGTAGTTTCACAACCCCATGGAGAGCCACAGGTTGGCCAGGCTTGTTTTAAGGCCTTCTGAGGTGAGTAATGAAAGCGAATGGGGACGCAGTCGTTGTACATTGCTTTATAGCGCAATAATATGTAAAAAAAAAAAAAAAAAAAATGGCAACTATCTGTAAAAATTACCTCAAATATACAAGTTTTGCAAATGGATAACAATATGGGCCAAAGAGCTGCAGAGGGCCAAACTTTGCCCTGGGCTTTGTATCTTTGATGGCTCACTATATTTCATAACCAAAAATCTTTCGTGGATTATGGACAGGCCAAACTTCATGTCACATGGCTTTGTCATATTTCATTACTCCCTACGGACCTACTTGGCATCCAAACAGTTAAGGTAAGAACAGCCTAAAAATAACCGAGTGGAAGGGGGGGTACGCCAACTGTTCACTGCCGGGAAAGTGAGAGAGAGAAAGCGGTGACAGATAGTGTAGGTGGGACTCAGTGCAGCCTCCGGCGCTGTTTGTTTTCCCCCCTTAAACAGATCCACGCGCTTCGCATGGAGGTGTCTTAATGAGCAGCTTGTTAACTCATTATGGATGGGGAGCGCGGGACCCCCGTCTCTCTCAGGCCTGGCCCTGGAGCAGAAGTACAGGCTTGTTAGTGACATAATGATGAAACCCGACCAACAAAGGAGGTCGGCGGTCACCGAAGTGTCAAGGCCTGACTGGATTAAATTGCTCAGGTCGCCAGGAGGGACATTGGATGGCTTGTCCGCAGGGCAGACCAAGGGCACAGGCTACAGCTGAGAGTGACGGAGAACATCCTGGGAGGTCATTTGTCTTCTCTCATATCCATATCATTGTTCTATCGCAATGCATTTCTAAAGTTCTAAAACGAAGGGCTTACAAGCCGAGTATTCTGGGAGGTATTCACCAGAACCTATGATCCGACTGGTTCCGATGTCTTCCTGTCACAATATCACCTCTCCTAATGAATCTTCAACCCACAGCAGCCTGACATATGTAAAATGTATAATACAGCTACGAAGCAAAAAATATAAAAAAAATAATAATAATAATTACTTTGACACCAAATAGATGTTCCAAATCCTCCTTAATTAGGAGTACTTCCTGTTCAAAGGGCACCTGCCACATACAAAGCAAGCAGCCATTTTGTCGATTCAACAGAGAGTAGTTTCCAATGTGTTGAGAACAATTTATTGATCCTGTGAAATCGGAACATCTTGAAACCTTCGTTTTGCTAACAATCATCTCCCATAATGTCCAGCCAGAACGTTTTGTCGCTCATGGACGGTCGCAGGGTGACCGTCAAAATGTTCTAAAAACACCGGCCTGTAGATATTTTGCACTGTAAAAAGTCCTGGGGTGTCAAACTCGTACACTAAACAAATATCAATACAAAAACATTAAAAGAGGTGAATTTGTATTTTATTTAAACCGTCAACATGTAGTACGTAATGGCGGTCAGTATCTATAAAATAAAGTAGGGAGCACGTTTCAAAATGTTCAAACCGCCTAATCCATGGCACAATTCGGCCGTAACAAAGGGTTGACATCGCCACTTGCGATTGCCTGTTCCGCTAAGCATAGAAAATGTTTATATCTCGCTGCAGATAACAAGAAAAACTTTGCCGTTTGCTCACGTCAAGAACACATGAAGATTCCCCCCACCTCGCCACTGCATTAATTTAACGCCTCCGTGCAGATGAATCACTTACTTGCTCGATATAAAATTAAATAAAATGCTTATTTATAGATGCTGAGCTGCAGTGACATGACTCGTCTGGGCGACTCCATATTGTGGTCAGCCCTGCCACAAGGCCCACTCGTGGACCAAAGACCACAGACCGCTACCGTCCAATTATAGCTTCCAGTGATGACGTGACAAATTTGTGAGGCCTTGTTTACAATAAGGTTCCTAAGGCAGAACAAAAGGGTACAGCCGTTGTATAAAAAGTAATGGACGCTTAGCGTGTACATCCAACAGAGGTGAAAACAGATTCCATGGAACCATGGTTCTTTGAATAAAGTCCAAACGTACTGTGATATTAAGCAAAATAAATTTCCATATTAAAATATTTAAAAGATCACCAATTGAGTCATTGTGAAACTAGAAGTGCCAGCTTACCATGCCAGTCTCGGAGACAAGCAGATGCCAACCCCTGCGTCTAAACACAGTAACAGGGTCAACAAAAAGGTAAATGTACCAGTTTATCCCTTTCTGCCTCCATAAGATAAAGGAATTTAATACCAGAGCACCCAGCCAACCCCTACTAATGCCAATGCAGAAAATGAGGCATTATTAAGGTCGATAGAACGACAAGGGGGGCACAAGCCATATTAGGGCATGGTACCCAGCAGCAACAGAGCTGATGTCACGTGGCTAAAGGAACAAGATGTTACCGGGTAGCTGACAACATTTTATCAGCAGCTGCCTTCAACATGGGAATCTGGCAGGTACAAGCACCGAACTCATCCCCCCAAATGCTCAGTCTTTTAACCCGTTACTGACGGGATTTGAGTGATTGGGGAATGAAGGACAGATATGCTTGTGCCATGTGATACAAGGTTATTGCAGCCATTAATAATTACCTCTAAAGGGTGCCTCATTTTGGGGGACTGTTCCGATTAGTGGCCCACAAAAAGGGGGTTAATAAGAAAATAAGAGGAGATTTGACCAAATATGGCCATTAGTGGGTAAGACCTGGGGTTTGGAAAAGTGAAGATGTTGCCTATAGCAACCAATCAGATTCTAGCTCTCACTTTCCTAATACATACTAGTAAATATCAGCTAGAAATCTGATTGGTTGCTATGAGCAACATCTCCACTTTTCCAAACCTGCAGCTTAGTAAATCTAGCCCCTGGGTGGAGTTTGGAAAGTACCTGGACAGGGATTATCGTTCTCCGTTTTCGGGATGCTCAATGTTGGCAGCTATGAATTAAAAAATGTTATACAAGTACTATACTTATCGTCCATGTCTGTTGCGGCCAAAGCCTATTAGCATATGTATTAGGTTCTCTACCGGAAATCATATGACTGTTAGGACTATGATCTGATGCCATTGCCCCCCCAAGCATAGATGCATATAGATCCGCAGTTCCCTCTATGCAGACATCCAACCGACAGTACAATAAGCCCCTCCTCTTGCGTCAACGAACTTCCAGTAACCAGGGCCTACCTAAAATTTGTGGATTCTTGTGAACAAAAAATGGCTCCCAGCATTTAGAATATCGGAATCATATTCTATATATATTCGAATATCGATCCGTCCCGGCTCTGCCTAAACTCCACCCACAAACGACCTTATTTGGGCAACGTCCCACCCACTTTCTCATTAACTCCAACCAATATCACAATCCGTAAATCTGGACTGTCCCTCAAAAACAGCGACAGGTGGGGGTATATTACATTGTAATATGAGGTAACACCCACTAGCAATCGGAATGACAGCATTTGGTAGAAATGCGTTCTGATTGGATGGCTGCACACTGCCAGAAAACAAGAGGCCAAAATCCCATCTGCACGCTTGGGGGGAAAAAAATTTAAATCCTAACTTAGTATCTGCCCTTAAATTATAATAAAAGACAAACAATATGCCAAGTATACATAAATAACATGAAGGACAGCATAGAGGGTCACTTTCCATAGAAATAGTACTGTTTGGCAGATGATTTAAACCCTGTTAGCTGCCTGGTCCATCATGGAAAAATGCATTGGGTAATCACAATTAGTTCAGTAAGTAATATTTCTTCCCTCCTTAGAGAACCTCGGGTTCCAGGATGTGTGCCAGTCTAAAAGCATTAAAAGTTTAACCCACGATGGCAGAAAATAAATGGCAACAGGTTTGTGCATGATCCCACCAACTGACCCTATGGAGACTGGCATCTGGGGTGCAAAACACCTCAGTGAGGTCATTAGACCCTAGTGAATGAATAGATCTTGTTATTGGTAGTCAACAAAATGGTTGCCTCCCCTTTCAACAGACGTTAACATTTATTACTGAATAATTTAACTTACTGTCACGGACAGATAAGGCAAAAGTAACGTGATTAAAGACACGATGCTGAGTCTAGCAAATAATAATTTTAATGTTTATTTTTATTGTATGTTTTAAAACCTGACCAATCCATTAAAACAAGGAACATGTTACTGTCTCCCGTTCATAAAGTGGAGGCAGCCATTTTACAGGCTAAACCACTATTAAATCCATCCGTTCACTGGGTGGTAGTGATATTATGGAAGCATGCTTTGCATGAGGCCATCAGAACATCACTTTTGTTCTTGTGCCCCACATTAGAAAATGTTGGAATAGGTATCACTAGCAATCAGATTGAGTTAAAAGACCTATAATAGCTAAAAAACGTTTTTGGGGAAATTAACCGGTTTTCTGGCCTGAAACACTACACACGTGTGCAGATCTCTCATCCCTATCGTCACATGCAGTGATTTGTGGATGCTTAGGTAATATTACAACTTAATGCATTCAGATAATTCATCACAGGTCTCCACCCAAAGTTTCCCAACCTTGCTATGACCTGATGTCAACAATTCCCACGTCTTGCACACACAAAAAAAAAAATGCTAAATAACACTGAAACAATCCCGTTTTAAATATCCATTGGAGGCATTTACCTCCTGTCCACTCACATCGTGTTTCGTACCTGTGTGAAGGAACAATGTTTTCTCTGCATGTTCACATACAGAATATTTTCTTTATGTAACAGGAACCAATGTAGCATAAGACAATATGGAAAATGTCAGTCCTTTTAACACGGAACAACTAAAAACAGATGATTTTTGTAAACTAGACTGAAGCATAAGACATAAGTAATGTCTATGGGAACAATTAAGGCCAAAGAGGCAAGATGAGGCAGCCATTTTGTGGACTGAATTGATGCAAGTGCAGCCTATCACAACTACTGAAAACACTGATGTAAGACATGGCAGCCATTTGTAGGCTTAACCAATAGCCATGGAAAAGTAGATAAACTAATGATATAATAGTGATTGAATTATGTCATAGAACCTTAGATTCATAAGGTCTTTATATGCTGCAAATAATTTCTGTCAGACTATAGCAGGTTATATCTACCCAGAATCCTTTGCATGTGGTGCACAGACAACCGTATGTGTGCACAACAATGATTCACTAGTAACACGGCTGAAAAAAATGACTAAGTAATCGAAATTGTTAATACAAAGTCATCTTACAAAAGGATCAGGGTGTGTTACTGTCTACAGGCCTACACCCCAAAGGCAGTGTGATAAACACACAAATTACGCCATGTTTATTTCATGCCTACATTTCACTGTTTACTTTCTGTGGTGATTGGAAGAGAAAGTGGGGTCGAGGCTGATAATACGGGTCAGCAGCCGTACTGGATAACATTTTTTATATATAATAATACATACCCACACACAAACAAATCAATAGTACATACTTGTTAGGGAAACGTTAAATATCACCAGACTGTGACCAAGGTATTGACGGACATTGACTAGTAAACCATTTATCCCATTAATTAAGACATAAAGGTCAAACAGCACCCTTGAGGGCAAACGGTGTTGGATTCTCATGAAAGATCTAAGTATCACGGAACTTAAAATATATGAGTAACTATACCAGGACACAGGAAGGCTGGTTTCACAGTAGAAAATGGAAGCCACCAAGAAACAGAAGAAATGCGATAATAAACATTCCCTAAAATAATGAAAATTGGAAAATTAAATTAACACAAAGAACTATGGACCAGATCCAGACATTAGTTCTGCAGGATCCAGGGTTCGACACAAGTGAGCGGAGGCCACTCCCCATGATCACAAAGCCTTCCGTGAAGTGACGCATCTTTAGGCTAAATAGCGCAGTGTACGCCAAGTATGTCTAAACGGTTTCATTTAAATGCCTCCCCCCTTGCGTTGATTCCCACCCTATCGTAAGAATAATAGATATCGGATCCCATGGATACATTACGATAGTGGAGAATAAAAAGAATGCAAACAGCGGATATTTTACGATCCTAGCATTTGGAAAACGCCAATGTATCTTAAACCTGTATGCGGTCACTGGATTACATTGCATAAACCATTGGTTAAGTCACAAAATGGCTGCCTCCACGCTTGCCTCATCATTTAAACACATAGATGTGATTATCTTAAGGAAGATCTTATGCGCAGTTCATGCCAACAGCGTTCCAGAGGCGCAATCACCATTTAATGCCACCTTAATATTTTTTGTAGCGCCCATCAGTACTTATCTTAACCCTGCGTCTACACATATCCTGGCACAGACATAAAACCGGAGCCATGAGATATCATTAGGTCTCATTAGTGCGGGGTGTCATGACCCAGATACATAGCATCCTGGTGGAATGAACTAAATTTGGAGGAATGAGATTATTTAAGGAATAATGAAGATAATGAAGCCCATAATGGTGCGCAGCTCACGTCTGCTCACTCGCCAGGATTAGCTATGCCTGCAGCAAGCCTAAAGGCCGTGGCGTAAAACAATCGCAGTCTCTCCTTCCCTCGGTGGGATAAAAAAAATGTTTCCACTTCCACCGGCCAAAAATAGATCTCGCTGTTCGGCTGCTCTTTTCCGGGAGGTGTGAAGTCAGGAAAATGCATTTGTCTCCCTCCTTTTTGGATTATTCAGAAAGAAAACAAGAAAAGGCCTTGTCCGTGCCTCTCTGGAGGAGGCCTGTTTGTTTACACCTTCCGGCTGACCTCCATATGTGCCAATCATAAAGTAATGTGAGGTGAAATATAATGTTATGACTTAAGATATGTAAAAAATACTGGATTATATTAGTAATGGTCACTGCTCATTCCACTGCCCTATGGTTTCATAGTGCAAATGGGCAATTCAGACAGAAATTAACTTGAGAGCATTTATTTTACCAAGTTCTACAAAACAAAAACAAACAAAAGTAGATATGTTACCCATAGCAACCCACAACACCCATAGCAACCCAAAACAACCAATCAGATTCTATTATTTACCTTGGACATTCCAGCATATGAGATCTATAACCTAACTGGTTGTTATGGGCTTCCACATTGCCCTTCAGTAAACATATCCCTATGTGGCAAAGAGAAGAACCAATGTGGGCAATCTCTAATAGGTAACTAAATCATAAAGTTGGGCATAATAGGCATTGCCAACACCAAAGCCATGGCAACCAATCAGCAATAGTCTTTAATTAGTTTTAGGCATGTTATGAAATGAAACCAGAAATTTGATTCGCTGATACAGTTCCAATGCCGATTTGCCAATGACATTAAATGGATCCAAGAAATAGGCAATCTAATAACCTTGGTGTTGCCCTCTAACCATCTAAAGGGCCGCATATTAACTTTAAACTCATGTTTAAATGTAGAGGCATCAATATGGAATATTAGAACAGCATCATCATACACAAAAGTTACAAGCTATAACAAACACATTTGATCTAACTACAGCTAGGGCACGAGGACCACAATTTGGCCCAATCCTGATTTACATTTTCCAGTGATGTTCTGAAAAAAAAAATACGGGGGTTCTTTCTGCCCGACCGCTAACTCACAAGGAAGTCCACAATATTACCGTAAACAAGAACCATGTTGTTTCTTTGTTACTGTAATATCTGCATCTATCCTGCCCACCCATTACACAAATCTCTAGGCAACAGCATCAAAAGAATATAACCTTCGGGATTCTGTATCTTGGTAACAACAGAGGGATCCCAGGAGAGATATCCCCTCTCCGATATAGTAAGTCAGGGGGGAGGGAGAGATTCTATTGCATTTAGACCCACTCAAATCAACTTTACATGTGTGAAAAAAAAAAAACAACAATATATAATAAATGCCTATCCAGCCCAATTTACCAAATTATTAAGTTCATACCAATGTTTCAACCACAATAAACACGGTTTTCCTCAGGGTGTGCAAAAACATTCCATACATGTATATTACACACACACACAGATGATTTAACGGGAACATAGCACTTCCTATATTCTGCAGGCCGTCACGATCACACGCCGTTATGAACAAGCGTATGGTAACAGCGAATAACCACTATGTCCGCACTATGTAACACATCATCTGCCCACATTTTCGCATTAAAAGGAAATACTTCAGTAGAACAGAAACGCAAAAGGGCTAAAATAAAACAATTGGGGTTTCTTCCTGGTCAAGAGTAAAATATAAAGCTGTACATGATACAGGGACTTGATAGCCGAGAGGTGCAAGGAGCCGATTGTAATAATGTCGAGTGAGTCATTTTATTTTTTATATACTCCATACACAAGTAATAGCAAAAAATAAAAATAAAAAAGTAAATAAAATAAAAAAAGTGGACAGTTTCAAATAAAAACTATAATAACAAAACAGATAAATTTAACCCTAGTTACATTTTTTTTGTGTATTTATTTTTGGTATATATAGTTTTTATTTTAGGCAGGTTGACAAGGGTTATTGCTATTCCAGCATTTACGCCTTTCAGCGAACTGAGCGTTGCGTGCGGAGATTGCGCACCTTGTGATGACACGGTTGGATGAGATACAATTGATGGCAGTGTGTTTCTCGTACAGAATAAGCCTCTCACGTTGGTACGGATTGATGCCGTGCTTTAAAGTCGGTGAGTAAAGTGGTCATGTGACAACGCCCCTGAGGACATAGATGTGTTCTCACCACTTACAAAGGTATCACAGCGCTTTATACAGAGAAACATTCGACACCAAAATTCTTCTGTTTCATTGTAACGGGAGCCTAAGACCCTGCTCCTTCCACCATTTATCGCTCAGTCCCCTCCTCACATCAAGTCACTATCACATCCTTCATCTCCTGATATACTCTGTGCTGCTGTGACCCTGCTCCTTCCACCAATTATTGCTCAGTCCCCTCCTCACATCAAGTCACTGTCCCTGTCACATGTACCGTACTCACTATCACATCCCTCATCTCCTGATATACTCTGTGCTGCTGTGACCCTGCTCCTTCCACTATATAACTCTCAGTCTGTGTCTTCCTGCTGCCTCCATTCCACTACTCACATCTTGTCACTGTCCCTGTCACACACTCCTATGTACCCTATCCTCACTAATACATCACTCAATTCCTGATATACTCTGTGCTGCTGTGACCCTGCTCCTTCCACTATAAAACTCTGTCTGTCTTCATCCCCCTCCTCATATTATGTCACTGTGCTCACAAACATATTACTCCTGATCTACTCTGTGCTGCTGTGACAATTCCAGCAATTTGAATGGAGGATGAAGCTACTGCTCAATATTTCATGTGTTACCATTAATTGACATAGCAGCATTATAGGCTGTAGCACTGAAAAAAAATTACAGATCTTCTGGTTCAGTAGAACATATTTGGTTAAAACTTCCGTCTCACCACCCCCCAATGTAGTCTCACGCAACACAAGGGGGCCAGCCTATAACTCATAGTGACTGAGGGCAGGTGAAGAGCACCGTCTTGGAGGATGCCGATTTTTACTTCTATGGTGTGCTGTACAGAAATGACCTATAACCCACCATCGTCCAATCAGAGCTAACAGTCTAGGCCACTGTGAGGTTTCTATATTTTTTGGCACAGAAAGTGGAGCCTTATTCAGAATTAAAAGACAGAGTACTAGTCGGAATAAAAGATTAGGTCCCGGTCGGAATCAAAAATAGGGCCAGTGTTACGCAAGTACAAAACATCCTTGGGTGAGTTAGAAAAACTATTAAATATTGACTGCCTAAACAAGATTCACGTAGTGCAATCAGCGACCGCAAACTAACCCCACCCCTGAGACCCTAATTGTGGATGCCATAGAAATTCTATGACATTTTATATCACATTTTTACAATTATTATATATTTCAGTTGAGTAATTTTTCCGTATTTAGTAATAAGTAAAAAAATTAATCGCTACGGACCAAACGTCACCCGCAAAGCTGCTTGAGGACGTCAGGCAATTTTCCACTAGTGCACTTGTGTGCCAGGCGTACTAAACTAAGACTGGGAATCTTTTCGACAGGTTGGCCCATTCCCTCTGTCCGCCCACACTCTGTAAGGTGGGCAGGGCCAGTATGTAAACGTTACAGAAGCAGCGGGTTTAAGTACTTCCGTGTAGATCAACGGTCGTATGGACCACTGACCCAAACTGGAGACTTAAGGTTTCCTCCGGGTGCTCCGGTTTCCTCCCACACTCCAAAAACACGCTGGTAGGTTAATTGGCTGCTGAATAAATTAGTGTGTGTGTGTGTATGTATATGTTATGTCAGAATCTGGCCCTATAATAACGGCTTTTCTTATCGCTGTATATGCATAAAATATAACGTCGGAATGAAGTAAAAAAAAAATCAGCGCCCTGTTACCTCACTAACCATGTGACCTCCTCCAATATTGCAGTATACCCCTAAAACCTAAACTTATTAGCGATCTAATTATTGACTCATCTCACCCAGGATTCCCCAACCTAGAAGATGTAATTATATGAGTCAACACATCTTTTTTTTTCCTTTTCCCCGTGTCTTCGTTAGCGCGCCGTGTTCTCGGTTAGAAAATGAAATTAAACACCTAATTGCCACAGAATTTCACCCACAGCATTCGCGTTTACAATGTTAGCGGTAATGACGGGGTATCATAAACCTAATTGCAAATCGGTAATTTTTTTTTTTTCTCCTATTAATTATGCGCACGGCAAATCTTTTTTTTTTCCAGCAACGCCGTCTGCAAGCTCTCTGCACCCAAGGGTGTTCGTCTCTATTACAAAACTCCCGCTTGGACGAGGTGGGTTAACTCTTTCACTGCTGGACGGACAAGCCTGCAGTGCGTGAAAAGGAATTATCTGCAGGGACAGAGTTCTATTAAGAATCCTGCTTATGTTTACGTTTTCTAAGAGAGAATTGGCTTGGGGGTAAGGGGTAAGCCGGTCATTCATAGGCAAATAGATAGCCATCAGTGTGGCACCTTCTTTCAGTGGCTATCCACGAAGAGGTTAACTGGCGCAATTAAAAGGACAAAATAGTCCGTGATACGCCAGCGTGTGAGCGTATCGAACCTCACTGAGGATTATTGACCCTTCTCTCGGTTCCCAAGGTCCTTTATTTTGGAGGGAGGATGGGGGGGGCAACCTTGTCTCACATCGCCGTGTCCTTGGCTCTCTATGTCCCCGGTTCGGCCTGATGCTTGGGTTGCAAGGCATGCTGGGAGATGAAGGAATGCTGGGAACTGGTGGAAAGGAAGTTTCCCAGTGCAGACACGTGACTGGTTTGAAGGCACTTAGTACAAAGGACGACGAGAAAAAGAAAACGGAGAGCACTTAGATGGGAATAAGGGAAAGCGGTGGCGAGATGTTATAAGCCATTACTGCACTCCTTATAGCTTTTACTCGAACTGGAGACACGGAACGTGATTAAGAAGAGCGATGGTGGCGGTTTTATAGCGTAATGTGGTGATCTGACAGAGGGAAGGCTCCCACAGACTATGTCTGTGCTCTTTATGCGCACATATATGGAGAAGGAGGACGTATCATCGTATGCAATCAAGGGTTCCAGCGCGGGACACTCTGACAGTCGAATCAGGAAGCATTCACAACTTGATCAATCAGATAGCTAACCATTGCCCTTCCTTGACTTTTACGACTCCTGTGAATGAAAAGTGGCGGCAGAAGCACGGACTGGTACACACAGAGAGGATACGTTTATACCGTACACTGTTGCGGCCACTTGTAATCACAGCTCTGCCTCATTGTCGGATGGTTTCGAAAGTGTTGTTGCTCTATAATCCAGAGGTCAAAATGCTTTCCGACTGGGTAGTACATGTATGAGGAAAGAGGGGAAGTGGTTGCCATCCCAACGCAAGGAAAAGAAGGTAACATCAGATCTTTGAATTCGATCCAACATTACCAATGATGACACACTGCGAATATCGTATACTATCTAGGGAACCACTCTTCTTTAATCAATACACTTTCGACAGCCATAGCCTAACTTTTCCATTGTGTGTGAGAGTAAAACAGCAGAGGTTTGAGAGTACAACGTATACTGTATAATGTGGCCCTGATTCACACTTAAGAGTAAGTTAGGTGAGGACAGAACCGCACCTAACTCACCTGTCCTGCCCCGATAAGAGTACCATAGGACTACCTTATCTTACCGTGCGTAGTTTCCTTCTTATGAAAGCTAAAACTACGCACGGACAATGCCTCTCCCCGAGGTGGCATTAGCACGCCGCTTTCTAACTAAACCACTCTGTGCGGTCTTTAAAGATTGCATAAAGGACGTGCGCAGGAGGTCATTTCAGGAAAATACGCACTTAAGAAGCACAAGCTTCTTAAGTGTGAATCAGGGCTTGTGATATCAACCCCCGGCGTCTCGCACAATCCCAGGCCTTTGGCAGGAGTGACATTCGCCCCAAGTCTGAATACGTTTTTTTTTGGATCTTTTCACGTGTCCGTACGGACAACGACGGCATAAATAGGTGCGTACAGCTGTAAAAAGGCAGATGGGGGTGTATGTGTCAGCTTTCAACTGCAATTTGCATGACTATGAATCAGTTTCTGGCCGCCCAACCAACCTACACAGAAGAGTAGCAATGAATAAATAAAAGTCATGTGAAAGTGGACGCACCTCTCGGAGAATGCAAGTCAAACCTATTACAGTAATGATGGGTCAGGCCACACCCCTCCTAAGGCCAAACAGTAAACCTAAAAACCATAAATAGTCAAAACCCCATGTTTAGTATCACTAACACCACCGCCTGCCCAGCAGTCCTTAGTGCCCCACGTCCACAATGCCGATGGAGCCAGCATGGCTGACAGCAGCGCAGAATGGTGGCCAATCAGCTGTCCGCGTGGAATATCTGGTTAGCAGAGTTTTCACAATTTTACAGTATTTTTAAAGAAACTCTTCCACCCGGGCCCCTCAAAATCATCACGTCAATCATCATAGTGGCAAGGGAGCATCCAATTACTGACTTATAGCTGTTGTAATGATTCCCTCAACTCTTACAGTAAAGAACCCTCCTATTACACACCTGATCTTGCTGTACAGTAAAGAACCGTCCTATTACATACAATAAACATCTGCTCTTACTGTACAGTAAAGAACCCTCCTATTACATACAGTATACTACTGCTCTTACTGTAAAGAACCCTCCTATTACATACAGTACACATCTGTTTTTACTGCACAGTAAAGAACCCTCCTATTACATCAAAGAACCTTCTTTCTCTTACATACAGTACAGAACACATCTGATCTTGCTGTACAGTAAAGAACCCTCCTATTACACATCTGATCTTGCTGTACAGTAAAGAACCCTCCTATTACACATCTGATCTTACTGTACAGTAAAGAACCCTCCTATTACACATCTGATCTTACTGTACAGTAAAGAACCTGTGTCCTCCTTACAGCAAAGAATCTGATTATTTGTAAACGCAGAAGCTAAAGTCGTGCTATCTGCCTGCATCTGATCTATGATTATATTGCATCTGATCCATGATGATTCTACTGTATGACTAGACAGGGAATCGAGTGCGTCTTCTAAGAGATAAACATTCATGTAACTAACACAAGTTCAAGTTCAAAGCTGACAGGTCATTCCCCACCCCCCACACAGAGTGTACAAACAGGATTTATGACCCTCAGTGCAATAAAAAACACAAATCAATCACACCAGGGGCAGTGTAGATGACAAAAAGGCCTGTAACCTTTCCCACATGAACAAGATAGAAGCCCAGGCCTGCATCGCTGTTACTCAGTGACAGGCCAGAGACAAGTAGAGGGAGTTCAAGATCACCTTCACCTCTGCCCAAATGACAGTCTCATGAGTATCCTCCATAGGCCATAAAATCATCCATTACCAAATACTTATCTGCAGGAGGAGGTTACATAACACACAGCACTTCCAACGCTAAAACAACTGATCGTGTAACCAAAAGGAAGCATACACATAGGAAAATGAAAGGAGTACACACACACACACACACTGTAAAACTACAGTTACAAGAGAGAGGGTGAAGGAGGGAGGGAGGGAGAGAGAGGGTGAAAGAGAGAGGGAGAGAGAGAGAGAGAGAGAGAGAGAGAGAGAGAGAGAGAGAATGAGAGAAAGATAGAGAATGATAGAAAGATAGAGAATGAGAGAGAGAGAGAGAGAATGAGAGAGAGAGAGAGAATGAGAGAGAGAGAGAGAATGAGAGAGAGAGAGAGAATGAGAGAGAGAGAGAGAATGAGAGAGAGAGAGAGAATGAGAGAGAGAGAGAGAATGAGAGAGAGAGAGAGAATGAGAGAGAGAGAGAGAATGAGAGAGAGAGAGAGAATGAGAGAGAGAGAGAGAATGAGAGAGAGAGAGAGAATGAGAGAGAGAGAGAGAATGAGAGAGAGAGAGAGAATGAGAGAGAGAGAGAGAGGGAGAGAGAGAGAGAGAGAGGGGGAGAGAGAGAGAGTATATATATACATATAGAGAGAGAGAGAGAGAGAGAGAGAGAGAGAGAGAGAGAGAGATATTCATCTAACCTCTCCAATAACAGTTATTCTGAATATGGGTTAAATGATCAGACACACAAATACAATGTTGTTTATTATTTTGAAATGCAATGCAGACATAACTAAAGCTTCTATCCAAAGTTCTAATTCAGTTTGTATTTGGCTGCAGAGTTCTAACACAATGGTATGTAAATGTGATTTTATAAGACAATGAATGATAGATGCCCATTGATTGAATAAACATAGGCAAGAACATTAAATTGGTCTGAAGGTTAAATCTCAAAGTAAAGTAAATTAACACTGTTATACAATCATCTAAACCTTGACCTGTTCTAGACATTGTGTCTCCAAGTTGTTATTAGATAGTAACGGACATGTAGAGTATAAAACTACATGCAATAACATAACATAATTTAAAGATTAATATAAAATATTTTTGAATATTATTTTCATCTTTATATTGTCATTGTATATATATATATATATATATATATATATATACATACATATATATATAT
>WWET01000303.1:338566-360291 GCA_011038615.1 Limnodynastes dumerilii
AAGAGTGGGGGGGGTGGGGGGGGGGTTCGGTGCCAGGAAGAAAAAATAAATAAGACAACAAAATAATACCAAATGAATGAGTGCTAGCAAGATCAAGTGCATTTGCAGTGCTGAGAGGATGATATTATTACATACACTTGTATTGTAGGAGCACATTAGATCTTCCTAATGCACTCGCGCTCAGCACAGCAGTGCAAGAATCCTCCACATTATATGACAGCCCTTGATCTCTCGCTGCAAAGTCTGATGTGTTTTAGGGGCTAATTAAAACAATATCATTTGTATCTTTTATTTTTGGTAAAATTTTGTATTTTGACTGGTGATACATTTAAAATTTAATGAAGCGCGGATTGTAAAAATCGTTTATCCGTGCCGTCAGGAACGTGACAGCTTCTTTTAAGCAATTGGGTCCGCCTCCAGTACAGCATGGCTCCGCCCAGTCCCACCCATCCAGACTCACACCATGGGGCCTTGAGTCTGGATAGGTAGGACTGGGCGGAGCTATGCTGTACTGGAGGCGGACCCGATTGCTTAAAAGAAGCTTCAGAGGTTGACAGCTTAAAACAGTGCTTGGCGCTCCATGTTTGAGTGCTGAGCGTTGTTTGTAAATACATTGCGAGCAGCTCTGACAGCTTGCTTAGAGTGCAGGGGGAGCAGCTGTCATGGACCCCCAACTGCTCCGGGCCCCATAGCAGCAGCACAACTTGTACTCCCTATGCGTGCGGTAGAGCTGAAAATGCTTGGGATAAATATAAGAATATCATACATCTTTACCTAAATTGAGGGTCAAATTGAGTGAAGGATCAGTATGGATTTAACAAAATTAAAATAAAAAAATTGGGCAGACCGCGTGGGCCAAATGGCCCTTATTTGCCGTCACAGTCTATATTTCTACGTGTATAATTTGATCAAGTGGTCAGGTTGGAATTTCCAGACAACCAATAATCGTACCAGCAGGGCCGCCATCAGGGGGAGGACACAGCCAGGACTACTATCCCAGGCCCACAGGGCCAATATGTCAGGGAAGAATTTCCCTGCACACCGGCCAGATGGTAAAGGCAAGTCTGTGGAACCCCGCCCATGTGATGTCACCGATGACCAGGGGTGTATCTATGGGTCCAGTGCCCCCCCCCCCAATTACCCATTTTTTCTGAATACTTGTATTGTTTACTTTTAACTTTGTTATTTGCAAATAAATGAAAAAACTCCCATCACTCCCATCATATGTCTCCAGCACCTCCCCCCAGTACTCCCATCATGTGCCTGCAGCACCTCCCCCCCAGTTCTCCCATCATGTGCCCCCCCCCCCACCCCCCCATATTTTATGTGCCACCAGCCCCCCAAAACTCCCATCATATGCCACCAGCACCCCCAGTACTCCCATCATGTGCCACCAGCCCTCCCCCAGTACCCCCTTCATGTGCCATCAGTCTTCCCCGCCAGGCCTTGGACGGGTGCCTAGGTTGCCTTGTGTGTAATCTGGCCCTGGATGGGATCAGTGTCCAGTGATGCATGGAAACAGCAATGATACGCTATGGCTTACCTGCTCTATAATATTGCTTGCAGTTCAAATACACTAGACTTCTAGGGGGTAAATGCCATATTTTAGCACTCAGAATGATACAAACTATTAACTATAAATACAATTTTAAGAGTTTCACATTAAAATGATGCGTGTAATAAGAGGCAGGTATTCTTTCCCCAGCACCTCCCACCTCAGTACTCCCATCATGTGCTTCCAGACCCCCCCCCAGTACTCCCATCATATGCCTCCAGCATCTCCCACCCCAGTACTCCCATCATGTTCATCAGGCTTGTGACCACGGGACTTAATTTCCATGAGCTCTCGGCAACCGCGGGACTTCAGTTCTTAGCCACAGTCTTGGAGGACACAGCACAGAGTGCTCCTAGTACAGGCAGCGCTGGTCTGGAGTCAGGTTTTCTTACCAAAAACCTAGGGATGGGGGCTCTGGATCCTGGAGGCATATGACTGACTTCAGACCAGTGCTGCCTGCACTAGGCAACACTATCTATCCTTTAGCTATGGTGGCATCGCCAGGCAGTGCCTCCCTTTGGATGGCACCCCTGGCGGGTGCCATCCTGGCCATGACGGACCCAAAAATTCTGAAGGCGGCCCTGCATACCAGGAACACTCATTATTTGATTGTTTGGAGTAGAGTGCAAGGACCTCCTGTCAATCTCAGCAGCCCCTTCCTCTTCAGCATGGATATCAGGACCTTTCCCTAAGGGAAAATCATCATATTTATCAACCACTCTGAGAGCAGAGTTATTTATTAATAGGTTTTTATATAGTGCTTTACAGAGAATTTTTAACATTGACATCAGTCCCTTACCCATTGAAGATATATTCTTAGTTCCCTAATACAGACTAGGGCTATTTCATTCAGCAGCCAATTCCTTTACCAGCATGTTTCATAGAGTGAGAGGACACCGGAGTACCCAGAGAAAACCCACGCAGACATGGGGAGAACATACAAACTCCACACAGATAAGCCCAAGTATGGGAATTGAACTCATGACCTCAGCGCTGTGAGACACAAGTGCTACTCACTAAGCCACCATACTGCCCATGGCCAGTTTTCATCAAAGCATTATGGGTTGCTTATGCCTGCACTAGACGATACTTGGATCATGGATTCTCTTTTCCAGTTCTCTTGTCCAGGTGCGTCCCTTCTTTCATCTTAAAGAACTATACCAGGGCTTGTAAGAAGTAAGTTGTTTTGCAACTATGTTATGAAAAATGAGAAATATATTTTTAAAGAGGATGTTTTGGCACAAAAAGGAAGACCAATTTGTTTCTCTAGACCTTGTAGTATGTGTGATCAATGATGTGGGGGGTTGTAGATGTGTTACATCCTGTATACAGCAGTTGTAAAACATGATCAAGTAGTCAGTGTGTTGACCGTCTCTATGATGGTTCAGATGTGTGACCACCATCACAAAAAAAAAAACGACCTTTATGAATGCAAAAAGAGGGTTTCTGCCTTCCTGGGTTTGGGGATGCAACTCCTTGCAAAACTGTGCCCTTATAGCCAGTGTCGTAACTACAGAGGGTACAAGGGGTGTGGCTGCTAGGAGAGGGTGGCCCATAGTGGTCTCCCCCCCCCCATATCAGTTCCGCCCAGCTCCACCCCCAGTCCTACTATCTGGCCACGCCCAGTCCCACTTATCCAGATTTGGACCCCACCTCCTTGCTGTATTAACCATGTATGTCATTTTACGTGTATTTCAATGGCTCTTTGCACAATGACGTCGCTGCGACATTGTGACGCTGAGGGCGGGCTTTGCTATTCAATACATTGGCACAGGTAGAATCTACTCTTACTTGGCCTTGATGACACTATTGGTACTGAACAGCATCATCAAATCCTGCCCCCTGCCTCTCAAGCCTCTTTATATTGCACATGCAGGAGGTTAGCCCACTGTCTGGGAAGTCCAGGAGAACTGATAAAAAAATCCAGACCTGATTCACACTTAAGAATCTTCTTAAAATAAGAACTTAAAGTCACTATTGGGCAAAACCATGTTGTTTTCGGGGGGAGTCAAGTTAATTGTATTCTTTGCATGCAGGAATACATCTTTGAATTGCTTACTGAAAACAGATACCGACCAACTTTACTATCACACTGTTATTTAGACTTGGGCTGGGAAATATCACCTCTCAACACTAGTACTGTTTGCAACAGATGAAATATGACTCCCCCTGCAATCAACATGGTTTAGCCCAGGTGTGATTCTTAAGTGTGAATCAGGTCCTCCATTTCTAAAATTGGGGCATTATTTAAATGGAAATAATAGATTTATAAACTTTTACTTGAATTATGGGAATTATTCCACTATTATTAACAAGGATATTAAGCAACCATCCCTCAGAATAAATTTCCATATATTCTGCCAAAATGTGCCCTATTAACACATCTCCTCCCGTAGCTATATATCAAAATAATCTGTCACCATTTAGGAAACCACTCCCTGTGGCCATCAACGCCACCTACTGGTGTGTTGGAAACTGCAGGCAGTGAACTGATAATAAACCCAGGGTTTATAGATTAATACTCAGCTAAAGTTGTGCACCCATAGTTTTTTTTCCCTGTTATTATAAGCACTGTGCATGGCCAGAAAATATATATAAAGCAATGTGTGTGATAATGAGTTAATGAGTTGCACGCAGTCTAGACAGACTGCACTGTACATTCAGAGGGTGGTGTGGGGTGTCCTGACGCTGGGATACGGGTTATACACAATGTGCAGGCATTGTTCATGTAACAAATATGCAATTATGCCATTTTTAAGCAAATCGATTTCACAAATACAAGTGTGAATATATATGTATACACTGCTCAAAAAAATATAGGGAACACTAAAATAATACATCCTAGATCTGAATGAATGAAATATTCTTATTAAATACTTTGTTCTTTACATAGTTGAATGTGCTGACACAAAATCACACAAAAATTATCAATGGAAATCAAATTTATTTACCCATGGAGGTCTGGATTTGAAGTCATCCTCAAAATTAAAGTGGAAAAACACACTACAGGCTGATCCAACTTTGATTTAATGTCCTTAAAACAAGTCAAAATGAGGCTCAGTAGTGTGTGTGGCCTCCACGTGCCTGTATGACCTCCCTACAGCGCTTGGGCATGCTCCTGATGAGGTGGCAGATGGTCTCCTGAGGGATCTCCTCCCAGACCTGGACTAAAGCATCGGCCAACTCTTGGACAGTATGTGGTGCAACGTGGCGTTGGTGGATGGAGCAAGACATGATGTCCCAGATGAGCTCAATTGGATTCAGGTCTGGGGCAGGGGGCTGGCAAGTCCATAGCATCAATGCCTTCGTCTTGCAGGAACTGCTGACAAACTCCAGCCACATGAGGTCTAGCATTGTCTTGCATTAAGAGGAACCCAGGGCCAACCGCACCAGCATATGGTCTCACAAGGGGTCTGAGGATCTCATCTCAGTACCTAATGGCAGTCAGGCCACCTCTGGCGAGCACATGGAGGGCTGTGCGGCCCCCCAAAGAAATGCCACCCCACACCAATACTGACCCACTGCCAAACCGGTCATGCTCGAGGATGTTGCAGGCAGCAGAACGTGGCATCTCCAGACTCTGTCACGTCTGTCACATGTGCTCAGTGTGAACCTGCTTTCATCTGTGAAGAGCACAGGGCACCAGTGGTGAATTTGCCAATCTTGGTGTTCTTTGGCACATGCCTGTGTGTGTGTATGTGGGTGTGTGTGTATGTGCCTGTGTGTGTGTGCCTGTGTGTGTGTGCCTGTGTGTGTGCCTGTGTGTGTGTGTGTATGTGGGTGTGTGTGTATGTGCCTGTGTGTGTGTGCCTGTGTGTGTGTGCCTGTGTGTGTGCCTGTGTGTGTGTGTGTATGTGGGTGTGTGTGTATGTGCCTGTGTGTGTGTGCCTGTGTGTGTGTGCCTGTGTGTGTGCCTGTGTGTGTGTGTGTATGTGGGTGTGTGTGTATGTGCCTGTGTGTGTGTGCCTGTGTGTGTGTGCCTGTGTGTGTGCCTGTGTGTGTGTATGTGTATGTGCCTGTGTGTGTATGTGCCTGTGTGTGTGCCTGTGTGTGTGTGTGTATGTGGGTGTGTGTGTATGTGCCTGTGTGTGTGTGCCTGTGTGTGTGTGCCTGTGTGTGTGCCTGTGTGTGTGTGTGTATGTGGGTGTGTGTGTATGTGCCTGTGTGTGTGTGCCTGTGTGTGTGTGCCTGTGTGTGTGCCTGTGTGTGTGTGTGTATGTGGGTGTGTGTGTATGTGCCTGTGTGTGTGTGCCTGTGTGTGTGTGCCTGTGTGTGTGCCTGTGTGTGTGTGTGTATGTGGGTGTGTGTGTATGTGCCTGTGTGTGTGTGCCTGTGTGTGTGTGCCTGTGTGTGTGCCTGTGTGTGTGTATGTGTATGTGCCTGTGTGTGTATGTGCCTGTGTGTGTGCCTGTGTGTGTGTGTGTATGTGGGTGTGTGTGTATGTGCCTGTGTGTGTGTGCCTGTGTGTGTGTGCCTGTGTGTGTGCCTGTGTGTGTGTGTGTATGTGGGTGTGTGTGTATGTGCCTGTGTGTGTGTGCCTGTGTGTGTGTGCCTGTGTGTGTGCCTGTGTGTGTGTGTGTATGTGGGTGTGTGTGTATGTGCCTGTGTGTGTGTGCCTGTGTGTGTGTGCCTGTGTGTGTGCCTGTGTGTGTGTGTGTATGTGGGTGTGTGTGTATGTGCCTGTGTGTGTGTGCCTGTGTGTGTGTGCCTGTGTGTGTGCCTGTGTGTGTGTATGTGTATGTGCCTGTGTGTGTATGTGCCTGTGTGTGTGCCTGTGTGTGTGTGTGTATGTGGGTGTGTGTGTATGTGCCTGTGTGTGTGTGCCTGTGTGTGTGTGCCTGTGTGTGTGCCTGTGTGTGTGTGTGTATGTGGGTGTGTGTGTATGTGCCTGTGTGTGTGTGCCTGTGTGTGTGTGCCTGTGTGTGTGCCTGTGTGTGTGTGTGTATGTGGGTGTGTGTGTATGTGCCTGTGTGTGTGTGCCTGTGTGTGTGTGCCTGTGTGTGTGCCTGTGTGTGTGTGTGTATGTGGGTGTGTGTGTATGTGCCTGTGTGTGTGTGCCTGTGTGTGTGTGCCTGTGTGTGTGCCTGTGTGTGTGTATGTGTATGTGCCTGTGTGTGTATGTGCCTGTGTGTGTGCCTGTGTGTGTGTGTGTATGTGGGTGTGTGTGTATGTGCCTGTGTGTGTGTGCCTGTGTGTGTGTGCCTGTGTGTGTGCCTGTGTGTGTGTGTGTATGTGGGTGTGTGTGTATGTGCCTGTGTGTGTGTGCCTGTGTGTGTGTGCCTGTGTGTGTGCCTGTGTGTGTGTGTGTATGTGGGTGTGTGTGTATGTGCCTGTGTGTGTGTGCCTGTGTGTGTGTGCCTGTGTGTGTGCCTGTGTGTGTGTGTGTATGTGGGTGTGTGTGTATGTGCCTGTGTGTGTGTGCCTGTGTGTGTGTGCCTGTGTGTGTGCCTGTGTGTGTGTATGTGTATGTGCCTGTGTGTGTATGTGCCTGTGTGTGTGCCTGTGTGTGTGTGTGTATGTGGGTGTGTGTGTATGTGCCTGTGTGTGTGTGCCTGTGTGTGTGTGCCTGTGTGTGTGCCTGTGTGTGTGTGTGTATGTGGGTGTGTGTGTATGTGCCTGTGTGTGTGTGCCTGTGTGTGTGTGCCTGTGTGTGTGCCTGTGTGTGTGTGTGTATGTGGGTGTGTGTGTATGTGCCTGTGTGTGTGTGCCTGTGTGTGTGTGCCTGTGTGTGTGCCTGTGTGTGTGTGTGTATGTGGGTGTGTGTGTATGTGCCTGTGTGTGTGTGCCTGTGTGTGTGTGCCTGTGTGTGTGCCTGTGTGTGTGTATGTGTATGTGCCTGTGTGTGTATGTGCCTGTGTGTGTGCCTGTGTGTGTGTGTGTATGTGGGTGTGTGTGTATGTGCCTGTGTGTGTGTGCCTGTGTGTGTGTGCCTGTGTGTGTGCCTGTGTGTGTGTGTGTATGTGGGTGTGTGTGTATGTGCCTGTGTGTGTGTGCCTGTGTGTGTGTGCCTGTGTGTGTGCCTGTGTGTGTGTGTGTATGTGGGTGTGTGTGTATGTGCCTGTGTGTGTGTGCCTGTGTGTGTGTGCCTGTGTGTGTGCCTGTGTGTGTGTGTGTATGTGGGTGTGTGTGTATGTGCCTGTGTGTGTGTGCCTGTGTGTGTGTGCCTGTGTGTGTGCCTGTGTGTGTGTATGTGTATGTGCCTGTGTGTGTATGTGCCTGTGTGTGTATGTGCCTGTGTGTGTGCCTGTGTGTGTGTGTGTATGTGGGTGTGTGTGTATGTGCCTGTGTGTGTGTGCCTGTGTGTGTGTGCCTGTGTGTGTGCCTGTGTGTGTGTGTGTATGTGGGTGTGTGTGTATGTGCCTGTGTGTGTGTGCCTGTGTGTGTGTGCCTGTGTGTGTGCCTGTGTGTGTGTGTGTATGTGGGTGTGTGTGTATGTGCCTGTGTGTGTGTGCCTGTGTGTGTGTGCCTGTGTGTGTGCCTGTGTGTGTGTGTGTATGTGGGTGTGTGTGTATGTGCCTGTGTGTGTGTGCCTGTGTGTGTGTGCCTGTGTGTGTGCCTGTGTGTGTGTATGTGTATGTGCCTGTGTGTGTGCGCCTGTGTGTGCCTGTGTGTGTGTGTGTATGTGCCTTTGTGTGTGTGTGTGTGTGTGCATGTGTGTGTGTGTGTGTGTGTATGCAAATTTATATTGCAGATTTTTCTACGCGCCCCATAGATACGTTTTAAAATCTGTGTATTTCAACTGTAATAGCCGGTTAGTAGCCTGTTAAGCGCACTTAGCTTCACAACCAAAATAACGCGAGCTTCGCATCGAATTGAATCGGGCCCTATGAGTCTGAAAGTTTATATAGCGTGGCTTGTCATTTCCAGGCATCAAGTAATCTCTAATTAAGGGATTTATCAATGTCCTCTCTGATCAGATCTATATTACTGGATAACTTATTGTTCATTTGGAAAGTGTTTAAAACATCCCGTTGAATTCCTGTTTTTGCGCTTGTGTTTGTATTTACATTACATGCTAATTGAACCCGATAAAACTGAATATCAAACAAGCAACGTCTTGCTAGTCAAATATTTACCATTTCGTTTGTGGAAGCCATGAATGGGTTTTATAAACGATGGTGTGTACGGAACATTTTATTCTTTGCCAATTGGCGTTATATTGTGTGTGACAAGCATTATGTAATTAGAATTAATTAGACACCTTCTCCGGCGTCTTTAGTAAAGGGTTTATAATCCCTGTGTATACGGCCTCCACTTACTTCTCTGATAAAGGGCACAGTCCGAAGTGTAGGGACTTCAAATATAGAAACTTTTGGACAGTGAAATAATCTCTCTGTTATTATAAGTATTTTAAACATACATAGATATTACATAGTAATTTTACCTCTTGTAACAAAGGATTGTTAGAGAATATCTTGACCTCTGCCCATCTCATGCGCAGCATAGATTTGAAGCCAGATTCTTGCAACTTTCTAACTCACATTCAGGCAAAGAGAGGCCACTTCCTGAAAAACGGGGGAATCTCCCTGACTCCCTGAAGAGTGGGTGATGTCCCTGACTCACTGAAGAGTGGGTGATCTCCCTGACTCCCTGAAGAGCGCGTGATCTCCCTGACTCACTGAGGAGCGGGTGGTCTCCCTGACTCCCTGAAAAGCTGTTGATCTCCCTGACTCCCTGAAGAGTGGGTGATGTCCCTGACTCACTGAAGAGTGGGTGATCTCCCTGACTCCCTGAAGAGCGGGCGTTCTCCCTGACTCCCTAAAGAGCGCGTGATCTCCCTGACTCACTGAGGAGCGGGTGTTCTCCCTGACTCCCTGAAAAGCTGGTGATCTACCTGACTCCCTGAAGTGTTGGCAATTAACCTGATGCTGATTCAGTCTATTTTCCTGCATTGAGGCCTATGGAGACGGCCATTTTCATGGAGGTCAAAATGTAAAGCTGGCCATACACTAGGATGATTAACGGTCCCAGCAGGGGGTGAGCCGATAAACGGGATGATTTCCCGCTAGGGAAATGTCCTGTTATCAGCACCATACACCTCCTCTGCTGGGACCAATAATCCTAGCAGAAGAGGGGAGGGGGCAGCGCTCTCTGTTGCTGCTGCTGCTTTATATCTATGTGCAAAGCTGCTCTGACAGCTTTGCAGGTATACTTTGAAGCTGTCACAGCAGCATAGTATATAGATATACAGCAGCGGCTATTGCATGAAGTAATACAGCTAAGAAACAGCCGAAGCCGCGCTTCACACAGCGCGGATTCGGAAAATCCCTGTCTGTACTACTCCTGCAATAGCCGCTGCTGTATATCTATGTACTATGCTGCTCTGACAGCTGTAAAGTATACCTTCAAAGCTGTCAGAGCAGCTTTGTACATAGATATAAAGCAGCGGCAGCTCTGAACAATAGGGAGCCATTCAGCTTGCTGATTGGCTCCCCTAAAATATCGGGAACTTTCTCCCGATTGAAATCAATCATGTCGAAAGATCAAATAATCGCACCGGAGCGTTTCTGGTGCGTTTATTTGACGTTTCAAAAATGTATCTGTACCATACACTAGATTATTTGCCTGATCACCCGATAATTGGGAGATCGGGACGATAATCGTCTAGTGTATGGCCAGCTAAAGATTGGATGTTATCTAGGACAACATGACTTCAATAATGGAGATAGAAATTAAAAATACACTTTGGTCTACTGTTAATCAGCTGCAGTGTCACCTACTATTATCTGGGTGTAGGTCTCTACAAATGGCCCTAAGTCCCTGGAGAGGGTAACTCACTTCTCCGGTGGTCTAGTCCAGCAGCGGCGCTGGTGGCTTTTCTGAAAATGAATGGGTGAGTATGCGAATTGCATACTCACCCATTCTTAAAAAAAAAAAAATACTGCGGTGTATCACATTCCAAATAGGGACAGCCGAAAAGACACTTTCTGCTGTTCCTAATACGTGAAACATAGCAGCGGGGACTCGCAACGCTTTTATCTTTACTATAAAGATGAAGAAGTCAGCGGATCCTATTCACAGTCTCCACAATAACACTGAAAATATTTATTCCCTGACAATATAACAATCAATAAATACTGATGCCGCCATTTTTATTGGGAAATAGTTTTTCTGGCAGAACTAGACACACCCATGGGTGGAGCTATTAACAGGCCACATCCCTTTGATGTTGCATCTTGATAGCGTTATCGCAATCTTCCTGAAATTAATTTGAAAAAGTTGACAACTATGTTTTACTTTGCACATGTGAAAACATAAAATATATATATATGGTTTGTCTGTCTATCACCATCCCCCAGTGTTGGGAGGTATATGAATTTAATCATCTCTTATTGGATGACATTCTGACATAGCATACGTTAATCTATAACAAGCATAGCTGCGTACATATAGATCAGCTTGCTAATGTGTAATATGGACATTCATTTACCGTAATATTACTGTAAGTCGCTGACTAGCTGCTACCTCTGTGCTTCCAGGAACTCACAAGGCCCCCTGTTATCATGCATCGTGTTGACACCTCTAACCCTATTAACGTCTGAGGATTGCCTTCCTTCCAAGCAGTGTCTGGGGGATACCGTCACTATACAGGGCGACTGCTTAACCATAAGGCTAAAGCAAATGCAATCCCGTATTGACTTTTCCACTCTCTCTATAGGACCCCAGCACAGAGATATTTCATTGTGAGAAAATCTAATCTAATGTCAAACTAAGCCTGTTCCTTATATTTCCAGCTGTAATCGCTCATTATATATTATATTATCATTATTATTATTATTATTATTATTATTATTATTATTATAATTATTATATTATTAAATTATGTTATTATATTATATTATTAATGATGTTTATTTATAAGGCGCCACACGGTATCCGCAGCGCCGTACAGAGGCAACAGCAAAGCCAATAGGTACATATACAATACAATAATTAACAGAGGGTATAAAAACACGAATACATAGTACAAAAATAGCAGAACAATATGTATGGAGAGTAAAGGTGCAGGATATGTGTGTAGGAGCAGATGAATAAGGAGAGAGATAGACAGTAGAAAGAAAAAGGTGGGAAGTGATGAGGAAAAGGTAGCGGAATGATGACAGGAGGACCCTGTTCATAAGAGCTAGCATGCTAAGTGAGAGAGGGTGAACAGATAGGAGACACAGTGATGAAGATGGGGAGGGCAGGTAAGCTTAGGTGCAGGAAAGGTAGGGTAGTCTGAAGAAGTGGGTTTTAAGGGAGCATTTGAAGGATTGGAGGGTGCTGGTTTGCCTCATAGGATGTGGTAGGTTGTTCCAATGGAGAGGGGCGGCCCGGGAAAAGTCTTGGATGCAGGAGTGAGAGGTAGTTATCAGTTTGGAGTTGAGGCGGCAGTCACCAGCGGAGTGGACGAAAGGGTGTATGGATGGAGATAAGGGAGGAAAGGTAGGGAGCGGTGGAGGAAGAGAGAGTCTGGTAAATTGTGGTGAGGAGCTTGAAGAGAATTCTGAAAGGGACAGGAAGCCAGTGTAGAGATTGACAGAGAGGTGAGGTGGAGGCAGCACGTTGGGAGAGGAAGATGAGTCTGGCTGCAGTATTTAGTATAGATTGGAGGGGTGCAAGACGGACCAGAGGGAGACCAGAGAGGAGAATGTTGCAGTAGTCCAGACGGGAGATAACAAGAGAGTGGATGAGCGTTTTAGTGGCGTCTGCAGTTAAGAAGGGTCTGATGCGAGCAATGTTGAGATTAAAGCTGCAGGACAGTGAGAGGGCGTGGATGTGGGGGGTGAAGGAGAGAGAGGAGTCCATGGTGACACCCAAGCAGCGGGGTTGGGTGGAGGAGGAAATGGTGAAGTCGCCAATAGTAATAGAGATGGTAGGGGTAGAGGGGATATGTGAAGGAGGACAGAAGTCAGAAGACAGAAGTTTGGGGGAGAGGTCAGAGGAGGAGAGATACATTTGAGTGTCGTCGGTATAGAGGTGGTATGAAAGCCAAAGGAGCTGATAAAGGTCACCCAGAGATGAGGTTTAGAGTGAGAACAGAAGGAGACCAAGAACTGAGCCCTGGGGCACACCAATGGGAAGAGGAGTAGTATGGGAGGAGGAGCTAGGGGTTGCTACAGAGAAGGAGCGGTCCAAGAGACAGAAGGAGAACCAAGAGTGGACAGTGCCAGAGAGGCCAGAAGGGTGTGGAGCAGGAGAGGGTGATCAACAGTGTCAAAGGCTGCTGATAGATCCAGGAGGATAAGAATGGAGAAATGGCCCTTAGGTTTGGCAGAAAAGAGATAATGTGTGACCTTAGTCAGAGCAGTTTCAGTAGAGTGCAGGGAGCAGAACCCATATTGGAGAGGGTCCAGGATAAAGTGGTCAGCAAGGTAGCCAATTAGACGCTTGTAAACAAGCCGTTCAAGCAGCTTGGAGGCGACGGGCAGAAGGGAGATGGGTCGGTAGTTGGAGGGTGAAGTGGGGTCAAGGTTAGGTTTTTAAAGGATGGAGGAGACAAGAGTGTGTTTAAAGGGGGAGGGGAAAAAGTCAGAGGAGAGGGATAAGTTAAAGAGGTGGGCAAGATGAGAGCAGGTGGAGAGAGAGAGAGACCGGAGAAGATTAGAGGGAATGGAGTCAAGTGGGCACGTTGACGGAGAGGATGACAAAAGTAGTGAGTGGATTTCTTCAGCTGAGGTAGGGATGAAGGTAGACATTGGTGGGTGGCTAGGGAGGGGATGAGAGGGTGGAGGAGAGGTAATGGTAGAGGAGATGGAGCTCCTGATAGAGTCAATCTTGGAAGTAAAAAAGGTTGCAAAGTCAACGGCAGATATGGAGAGAGGTAGGGGTGAAGGAGTGGGGGGGAGAAGAGAGATGAAAGTTGCAAAAAAGCGACGGGGGTTAGACGATTGGGAGAGGATGAGGGACTTATAGAAGGATAGCTTGGCAAGGGCAAGGGCAGAGCTAAAAGAGGAGAGCATGAACTTGAAGAGGAAAAAGTCTGAAAAGGGAACGTGACTTCTCCAGAGGCGCTCCACAGTGCGGGAGCATTTCTTTAAGAACCGAGTGAGTGGGGAGTGCCAGGCTTGAGGGTTGTGGTGGCGAAGGGAAACAGAGGAGGGAGGGCATACAGCATCAAGGGTAGAGGAGAGGACATTGTTGTAGAGAGATTATTATTGTTATATTATTATATTATTACTATTATATTATATTATTATTATTATTGGGCGTATTCAGAGATCCGTTTTTTAAAGGTACGCAATTATACGGCCGGCCGGAGCAAGGTAACACTCCCCTCTCCCAGACTTGCTGTCGGTAACTTACGAGTCCATAGACCACTCTGCTCTTTCCGTGTGTACTTACTTGCGTATATGTGCTCCGTCCGTGCGATTCTTGATAACCACGCCTCCATGTGTTCATTTAAATGCCTCCCCCCACCCACTTTTATGTAAATTTTATGTACGTCTGATTTCCATGCGTATGTCCCCAAGTGCAATTCACTTGTACTTCCGTTAGACAGTTCCGTACGTATAGTCAATCTAAACTACGTACATAAAGTTGATACATACGCCCAGTTGATACGATCCTAAAAATACGCACGTAACTAGCCTCAAAAATGGATCTCTGAATCCGGCTCATTATTATTATTATTATTATTATATTATTAGTATTATTATTATTATTAGTATTATTATTATTGTTATATTAGCTTATTAAATTATATTATTATTATTATTATTATATTATAATTATTATATTATATTATTATATTAGTATATTTATTATATTGGTTTATATTATAATCTGCGTTATTGGAAATATGTATCCTGTCTAAGTTCTCATGTGCAAAATAGTTTCAAAGGATACAAGGTCACCGCCTGTCTGATCCGCCGAGTGCTGATCAATGAAGGTTAGCATAGGCTGGGGTTTGATCATGAGTGTTCCTACTGCTCCCCGATGGCTCTTCCCAAATTAACAAGTACAAAACTATAGTCTGCAGAGCAGACACTCAGACAGCAGACAATCCGTCCGTGACAGCCGTTCCTCTATGTTGCTTTCAGGAGCTTTCTGAATGGAGATCACATGTATTATTAATTATTGGTTTACTCATAGGGCAAGAGCATACATACATTGTCTGGGAGGAAGGGGGGGTATTTTATGTATTTATTTACCTGTATATCCATAAAATAATGTAAAGTGAAAATATTTTGGTATATTGTAGAGCAGGAGAATTACAGGACATAATACCCATGTTGCTCATTGCCCATTGCCAAATGAATTGACTGGGGTACATAGAGCCTTGTTTTGGGATAGGATTGGATCCTGGCTTATACGCATATTAAGTACTCTGCACATTGAAACATACAGGATTGTGGCAGGGACAAGGGGGACAGTCCCAGGCCCGGAGACAGATGGGGCCTGCCTATCCTTACATTACTTACCATACTTACCACCAATACTTGCTGCACATTGCAATGCTATTAATGCAAGTCCATGGTACTTTGTCCCCTATACCTTCTGCACCCCTTTGTGACATTATGGGAGACATCACTTCGGGGCACCTCCGATGTGTCCCAGACCCCAATATTTCCTTATGTAAGGGGTTAGCCGAACCCTTACTGTATGACTAGCTTAGCTGTTCCCACCCACTGTATATCATACGCATGGTGAGTGGGCCGACGCCCACCAGGGCGGGCTCTGAAGTCTGCACAGAACTCTGCATGGGATGAGTTCTGATGCAGAATTCCCTGGTACTGCACTTGCTCAGTACATACTGGAAGCCAATTTCCATACGTGTCTTTATTACGCCTGGATATGGCTCATGATTCAGAAACAATAAAGAGCTTTATAATGGGACATTCAGGCAAAAAAAAACCTCAATCATGGTGAAATCATCCACCACAATAGCCAATAGACCTTTAATTTCCCCCATTATGAAGTTCTATATGATATAGAACCCTGTTTGGAGGGGAATAAAGAGCTTTATTATGGAGGATACTTTAAGTACAAATAAGGAAGAATAAAGAGCTTTATTATATGAAATACATCCTATATGAATCATAACAAAGCTCTTTATTCCTTCTCACTTATGCTCAATTTATCCCCGCTCCCTCCCCATGATAATGCTCTAGACATAGAGGATTATTATGGGGACGTATTAATATGCTATTCCATTATATTCCATTATATTGCAATATGTCTAAGGATGGGGACATTTTTGTGGTGTCTAGGGGCAAACTTGACCCCTACATTTGGCCCTGATGTCCACAATGGATTTCTTCTCTTTCTGTATACTGCTTGTAAATTTCGGTATCGGTTCTTAAACTGTGAAGTCCAATTTTTCTAGGTAATGTGACAGGCTTGGGCCCTATAGCAAGGAGACGGGCCCGAGTTTTGGTTGCGCCAAACTCAAATGGTGACACTACACCTCTATCGCCAAAGCGAGGGACCCTCCAGTACCTCCGCCCGCCACCTAGCAACCCTGCAGCTCACTGACCAAACTCTGCACAAATATCGAATTTCCTTTGTCGGAAAGGTGCACTCCATCTGGGCGAAACAAAGATTAATCATCAAATGTTATCAGGGATGTGATATAACTCGCCCACCAAGCGATAAAACAAATTTGCTAATGGTCTTATTAACATTTTTTCCTGCACCATCAATCTTTTTAATAGACCCATCCCGACAAGATCTCCTTGGGATAATTTGTGACCAAATAATAATCAAGTTGGCAAACAGAGAATGAATAGCTGCAAAATCTCTCTTAATTTGAATCTCCAGGGCACAAGAAGTGATCCTCCCCAAATCATTGCCCCCCAAATGAACAATTAAACACTGTGACAATCCAAACTTTTTAACCATCCTCAAGAAAAGCCCATAAAACAATTTCCAACGCATTCCCTGGAAACCTAACCAGTCTATTTCCCATCCTAAAGGTGACCTTCCCACAGGATTTTTCCCACAAAACTGACCTGGCCAATAAATAGAAGAATGTCCCATGATCCAGGCCATGCGGGCCAGGTGCATTTGTCCTGTAATAAAGAAAAACATATTCCATACCGTTAATTAGTATAATCCACTTTTAAAATCGGGACCCCACCTATCAAACTTATTCCACATATTTACTAAATTGACAAAGGGGAAAACACATAAGGGTTAGGGACAGAAAACTGTATCCAAATCGAAGATATGTAAGGGGAACAACTCCTGGAAACCCTCAAAGCCTCCAATGGCCAATGCGGAGACTTTACTAAATGGGATAAATGCAGGAGAAAACCCTTTCATAGTTCGTTTTGGATATGCTTCCCCGTGATCTAAACAAACTTACCTCACCTGAAACTTACATAAAATTAATCAATGTCAAATCACAAACAGTACAACCAAAAAAACAATGATTAACGATTAAGAACTATTGTGAGACCTATTCACCCTAATTTACTTGCGGTATGCTCCCGACTTCCACCTACCCAGCCTCATTATGTGGTCTGCAGATTTACCCTCCAGAGCGGCAGAAGTTGCCACTCCTATTCAAAAGGAGTGCATGCTATAAGCAGAAACATCTAGACCTAATTGACCAATGCAAAGTTTCAGTACCGATGCAAATTGATATTTTGTAAGTGGCCTCGCATCCTTGTAAGCTAACCAATTACAACCACCCGGTTGGACAACACCTAAATATTTAAAAGCCAAATTTCCACCAAGCTATGCTTATTAAGGATCACCCATCTTCCCCTACCTAGTTGGTCAGCCTTAGACCTATGAATCTTGCCACATTCTCCCTCAGCAAACCTGACCCTATAGCATCCTTCCCTACAGCTACTAGCTCTGAAACTCTAAAAGCCCCAAAGAAAGCTATAGAAAAAACAATTCTGAATATATTAGTCTCAAATTAATCAAACGCAACACTACCAACCACACATATAATTCTCCTAAGCATGGTTAAATCAATAGGTCTACACGAATCCGTTTATGCACCCAGCCCTTCAAAGCCCTAGAAATAAAAAAGCTTTTTGTGAAATCCTGCATACCATGAATCCTGTGAAAGTAAGAAATCCCAGCGATAACAGAAACCATAGAAGGTTTAGACCTCCCGGACATTCCACATTCCACACTCCACAACCATTCCAAAAATAAAACACCATCCGACTTACCTGAACTAGTCTTACCCCGCTTATAGGAGACCCATTGGTCCCACGCACTCCGATAGGCCCGCAAAGTGCCCGGGGCCAGGGAGCTTGACGCCAAAGCTTCTAATCTGGCTGAACAATTTGCCAGAGATGAGAAGGGCAAGACAAGCCTTCAAGACTGGCATCAGGCGCCAACTCCCTAAACTTAGGCCAGTTAAACCGAGACAGTGCATCCACAACTACATTAGACACCCCCGGAACGTGCCTAGCCCTGAAATTGTTATTAAATTTCAAACATTAAAGCACCAAATACCTCAAATGTCTAATAGCCGGAGGAGATGATGACTTCTGCCCATTGATGGCCTGGACCACTCCCAGCTTGTCGCACCAGAAAATTATATTGCGATCCCTCAAATCTGACACAGATGGATGTAAAGGCAAGAGCCGGAAGGCAGACTCAATATCAAGCTTAGCCATAAAGGCATCCTTGCCGCAAGCCTGCACCACTTCCAATGTCCTCTTAAAAAGTTGATATGACACCGAGCATGCCACCGGATCAATACCATCATTTACAGAGGAACCCTAGGGATGAGACAAATGCTGGATTAATCGACCTTCTTTGGGACCACCCCCACTGGAGAAATAGAAAGATTTGCAATAGAGGGTTCCAAAAAGTGGCCCGACATTCTACCTAATTTTACCTCATTCAAAACTTTGTCAACAACAATATGATATAACTGCCTGGCTGATTTTAGATTCCTAACACAACCTGTCACAACCGGTCCCCTAATGGGTAAAGGAAAACCTTCACGAAAACCCTCAAACAAAATTTTTGCATCAACCTTATTAATATAATCCCCAATCATTTCACCATGGCTTCCAATTTAATTGGGGTGTACGCCTTGCTGTACTGGCCTGGGAACTGGACCAGGCCGGAACCCGGTTCCCCCGAAAGGTCTACAATCCTTGGCTGCATGGGGTCCTCCACATTTCGAGCAGAGGTGTTTATACCTACAAGCCGTACCTCGGGTGCAACGCGAGTTGTTGAAAGCGAAGCATTTACCTCTGCTGAAATTGGAGGACTGCCATTTAGCCCGCTGACTGAATTTCCGAAAGAAAGAGGATCTGTGTTGGATTTAGCATTAGATATCCTCATCCAAACTCCCATATCACTTTCCTCAAAATCAATATTCTTGGCACCATCCTGACTTTTCCTGAACCTATCATCGTAACTCTTCCATATACCTCCTCTGCTGTTAACGTATAAATCGTGAACTAGATGCAAATACCTAAGAATCCCCATATATTCAGTCGATCGTGTTTTTAAGTAACACGCCACAAAGGGAACATAACCCCCCAACCAATTAGAAAAAGTTTTATAAGACTCCTCCCCCATCCCCCCTATAGTTTTAGCAGCCGCTAAACCATCCTTCCCAGCCTGCGTCACTATAAACATATCCACAAAGTGGCCCCACTTAATACGCTCACGAGTGGATTGCCTCACGTCCCATGTAATGTCCGAATTATCGTACAAAATAGGCGGAGGGCCAGACCGCTTCGAAGGAGCCTCCCCTTTTTGCTTACCCTTATATGTAATTCCTTTCCTACCCTGCCTATCTTGCAAGGTCCTTTTCAAAAGCTTCATTACCTTCACGGGACGAATTTGAGAAGCAGATGAATCAATATTGGAGCATATGCTCCCTTCACTAGATTCCTCTCCCCCAGGTTGGTTGATATCAATGTTCTCACTTGGGTTCAAGATGTTCCCCCGCTGAGAAGAAGATGCTTGAGTGCGCTGCTCAGAATCTTTGGAAGTTCCGGGAAGTGGTTCGGAATCTGGAAACAATACACCTGCACTTCTCTCTCCCGCCTCGGCTGAAGAAACTACAACAGGCACACCATTAACAGGAAGCCTATTTGATGAAAAATCCTCTCTGCCCCTACCATCGCGTTAGATAACGACGCCTGCCCCTGTCTTTGATCTGCATTAGCTCCAAACATAGGCACCATTACCTGCCCCTGTGCCACATCAATCGCACCCGAACTTACAGGCTGACCCATAGGCCCGAACAACACTGGCAACATTGTATACTGAAATTGTGACTGAGGCAGGGAGGGAGGGAATAAATTCTGGCTAAAGTACGGCCAGGGGTTAGATTGAAAAACAGGAGGGGGTAAAGGCCACTGAGAAGCAGACAAGGGATTTGGGGATGGGGTGGCCTGAGGCTGAACAAAACCTAAACAAGCCGGCATAGGATAATTGGGAAGGACCACCTGCACGGAAGGCACAGATGTGACTGTAGCTGGAAAAACCAGGGCCTGCGGTACCGGAGCAGGGGTATCTGGAATTACATCAATGCTCCTAAATGAAAGACTATCACTTCCCTCAGCAGCTACTCCTTGACCTAAGCTGTCAATTAAATCATTGTCATCAACAATTCCAAGCCCAGATCCCACATTTTGCAAAACCACATCCCTCATTCCCCCAAAACCACTCCTGGCTGCCAAACCCCCTTGACTCCTACCATAAGCTTTCCTCCCCCTGGCAAAAGCACCTCTCCTACCTGAACACACTTGCCTCTCAGCTTGCAAAAATTCCCCCACATTACACTCATCAGTAGTAAAATCAAAAACCTCAGTATCCATTACATAATCCCTGGCATACCTGTGACTGCCATGTGCTTTGGACACCGCTACAGCCGCTCTGACCATCCCTGTGGCAGGAAGCGGTGGTCCCGCACTGCCAGACCCCACTGTCCTCTCCGTCCTATCCGGACTGCGGGGGCGCCTATATTGGTCAATACAACATCCGGCACACGCCGACTGGCGACAGCAAGCAATCAATAGTCAGTCAGGATAAAAGATCAAAAGATACTCAGCCATCCAAAATGAACTTCAAAGAGACAGACTCCACCCACAACAACAGCTTTTATAACCTCTGTCACCTGACCTAACCACCCACCCATAAACTGACCCCACCAGTCAGTAACAACTTATAATATTTCTGGCCACCCATAAACTGACCCACAGTAACAACTTATAATATTTTCTAGAACCTTCTCCCTAAACCCTATTGTTTGCTATGAGTAAAGGCCCAATCTGCTTTTTACTGTCTCTCACATCTATTGGATGATCGCTCTTATTTCCGTAGGAATCGGTGCTAAACCCATTTACTTTATTCTGTACGCCAGATGTGACTCTCAGTGCTTTACGCCAGGCTGATTGGCCCACTCAATGTAACCAATTCTATATGCCTTGTGATTTCCTCTCCACGTACTCCTGCCTCTTATACACTGCGTGTAATATGATCGTTATTATTGCAGCAGTCTTTGACCATCTGTCCTGCAGAAAATGATCAGTCAAATCTCTGAGCATACAATAATAAGAAAAATGCCCTGTTTAAACACGCTCAGCCATGTGTAAAGGAACGGGCGAGGCTTTTGTGTTCGTCGCTGTTATATGATCTAAAGGTCACTCACAATAACACAATAACGTGACAAAATGGCAGCCGGTTTGGCTTGTTCCACTGGTTCTTAGAAAGTCGCCGTTTCTGCAGCTTTGTGGATCTGAGGTTACCTTCTCTTGTCTTCTAAAGGTTCAGTCAATGCATGGGTTTTATATGATCACACTGTGAAGGATAACCGTGTCATAGTGGCTTATCCATCTCTGTTCAGAGGGGAAGCCATGTTATCCGAGATACTGGGCTGCTTCTATACAGTGAGGTCAATGTGGAGGCTAGTGTGGACTAATAATAGGTAAAGTAAGTGTAAAAAGATTAAAAACCAAAAACTATGGAATAAATGCTTTTTTTAAATTACTATACAGAATAAATATTTGTCAGTAACACAATGCAGCAACAATTTTTTAACATTAGCATTGTTTCCAAGAGTTTGGATAGGGCCGTTCTCTTCCAGCCAGTTTCGAAGAGGCATAGCAATAGATCCCTGGAGCATCGAACATGGTGCTCTGAAAGGTAACTATTCTATCCACCCCAACCCTTCCCCTAATTCTGACCCTAACCCACCATCTCCCGCAGCCTGACCCTAACCCACCATCTCCCGCAGCCTGACCCTAACCCACCA
>WWET01000303.1:370142-395596 GCA_011038615.1 Limnodynastes dumerilii
AGATACATATGAGATAGATAGATAGATAGATAGATAGATAGATAGATAGATAGATAGATAGATAGATAGATATGAGATAGATAGATAGACAGACAGACAGACAGATAGACGGATAGATAGATAGATATGAGATACATATGAGATAGATATGAGATAAATAGATATGAGATAGATAGATATGAGATAGATAGATAGATAGATAGATAGATAGATAGATAGATAGATAGATAGATAGATAGATAGATAGATAGAATATCTACAACCCTCTTAGTAAAGCCTCGTCTATGTGGTGTAAGTGCAGGAGGTTGAGCACAGTGCTTCTAGGGACTATGTTTCTGCTGAGAGCTGCGGAAGGATACTGTGTTTACATTCAGGCGAGAGTGTGAGATGTCCAGCGCTGAGAAAGTAGTGAAGAGATTGTGTGAGGTTGTGCTGTGTGTGTGTGTGTGTGTGTCTCCGGGCTTCACGCCTGTGTCTTCCTTCCCTCCTCGGCCCTGAATTGTTTTATGATTTTTCACAACTCTTCGGTTTTCCTCTGGCTCTCCAGCTCTCCCAAAGCTGCAATTGACGTCACAATGGCGTCACTGTCTCCTGTGTTGCCAGACTGCACGTGGTCAGCGTTAAAGGGATATGTGTCAGCCCACGGCAGCCCACACAGCTGGGAAGTCATCACTGAGCCCCCTGCCCCAGCTGTTTTGGGGATTTGGAAAACCCAATGTGTACATTTCACATCGTACATGGCGGCATTCCACACAGGACTGCGTGGTGAACTATTGCCGGGAATACGTAGCGTGTTATTTGACGTATCTGGCTTTATTTCATGCGGCCCATGTTGAGAAAACAGAAACACACAACCGAGCGCAATTCCGTTTAACGGAATCTGGCGGACGTACAGTGTTCTGCCGTTTGGAAGAGAGAAGTGGGTGTGTCTTACACGATCTTTTACGGTTGAAAAATATGCAATTGTGACATATACGGATTTGCCTATGCACGCCACAGGTGTGGATTGCCGTTTTGACAAATCACATCCTGGCAATGACATGAAAACCGTGGTGAGTTTTCAGCAGTATGCGCTCGTCGTCATTCCCGCAACTGGTGTGTTTTTTTAAGATTCCAACGGTGACAGGAACTATTTTTGTTACATTAATTTGAATCATCCCCTTCCAGTAGCTTAACCTAACCCTATCCATCCCCGATTGGCAGCCTAACCTTAACAGGCTGCAGCAGTTGTGCTGGGTAATAGGTTAGGGTTAAGCTGCAGCGGCTGCGGAAGGCTAAGGTTAGGGTTTAAGGGGAAGGTTAGAGTTAGGCTGCGGGACATGGAGGGTTAGGGCTGAAAAAGCGGAAGGTTAAGGTTAGGCTGTGGAGCATGGAGGGCTTGGGTTAGGGCTGAAGAAGGGGAAGGTTAGGGTTAGAAAATGGTCAAGGGTTGGGTTAGGTTAAAACACTTACGTTTCGGCAGATGACTCATCGGGTCGTATCCAGAGTTAATGCTGAGGCTAGCACATGAAATTTAGGATCCATCACTCCGTGCACAGGCCACTCCCCCTGCTCTCCTACGTGGAGATGGTGGAGTCGCCAACGGGACCCTCCCTAATTGCCGCAATCTGCATTCAGCTGCCTTATGATGGTGTTTAATAAAAAAAGACCATTGTACCGGCAAACCCTATCCTCATAAAGCTCTGTGTATCAAGGCTTCCATCCTGCTGCCATTTTCTCTAAGCAGGAGTCGGGAAAGTTAAGCTAGGTCCTGGCTATCCATTCGTGCAAATGGCGCTTTTGTTCAAGGACCTTGCGAGCATTTAGTGACTTTTTCTGCACTAATCATCCTTGTGACTGGTTTTTAATACATTCTAGTTAAATCGACTTTCTCTCTCTCCGCCCTCCCTCAATCTCCCCCAAAAATTGTCCCCGTGTAAACATCTGGAGCGCACACATGTTTGCACGCACTGACGTATGACACTTCCTAGAACTATCTTGTAAACAGATGCCGGCCAGGCCTTCTCTGGGAGATGGGAATACACTTCCTCTGGAACCTGTCAAAGCCTTTGGCCACTGTTAACGCCTCTGCACCCAGGCTAGCACCAACTGACCAACGCAACATGGCCGGGCCGCTGTGGTTAGGGATAGGTGCAGTATGGTCGGGTTAATTCGTTGGGGAAATTTATCACTTGCAGTGGGGGGCCCATTTGGCTCTTGTGTGTCTGTAGGGACCGGACTTGCAAAATTAACCCCTTATGGGCCACTACCGACAATACAGTTTTTTGTGTGTATTTTAGTGACTATAAATATAGTGCTTGTGATATTTTTATATATATATTCACATGTATTTCATTTCAGGCAAGAGCATTTGGTAAAATAAGTAACAGACGCCATATGTTTCATATGAAAATCCAATGTGTGTTCACCTTGAATTGATGGTTCGGCGCTTGTGAAGCTGTAATGCTTTAGAAATGTACTTTGGCCGTTTCGCTGCCCAAACCCTACCTTAACTTTTCATAGCGTAAGTACTGACGTACGTAATGGATTTACGTATGTGAAGGCCTAATCCAACTGTCCAATTTAAATACCTCCCTCCACCTACAAAGCGTAATTGCGGGTGTCGTATTGATACCCCTCCCCTTCGTTCGTAGTTACGCTGATGATACGTACGTTCAGCGTTACGTGGCGTAACATCTGTCGTGTGCATGCGCAGTACATACAAATAGCCAATTTGACGTCATCGGCTAGCTAGCGTACTTAGCTCAGGATCTTAGCCCATAGTTGTGTAACACGAGGAAATCTGCACTTTACACCTTACTGACACCGCTCACCATTCAATATCTCTAGACTCTATTTTTCTTGCCTTACCACAATCCGCTTTACTCTATTAAAAGCTGACACCTCTCTTCCCAAGTTATTGTCTCATCTTTCTCCCTCTTCAGGACTTCTCTTGAGCTGCACCTCACCTCTGGGACTCTGCCCCTTACCCTACCTGACTTTCTCCAGCTCTTCAAAGTCTCACATGGCTCTCAAGACCAATTTCTTTGTTACTGCTACCAACTCACCACCTAATCAATCCCTACTGCTTCCCTTTCCACTGGCAGCATTACTCTTGTGTGTATTCCTCTGCCTTAGATTGTAAGCTCTCCGGACAAGGGTTTTTTCCACTGGGCTCTTCCTTTTTCTGCCTTTGCCACTATATTTCCCTCCACCCCTCCTTCCCCCATGTCTACTCTTAATCCGTGGACCCCTAAAAATAAGGGATAATTATTTTCTTAGGTTGAGGTTCCCAGTGTAGTGGTGAGATGACATCTACCGGCAGTAGCTAAGTGTCTGAAGGTGACAGCTGGGTGAATCGCAGAAGAGTCCATTTCATAAAGTGCTTGAAAGTCATCGTCTGTAGAGCGGGAGCCAGGCTGCTTCCCCAGCGCGGCTGGTCGGATGGACCTGCAGAGAACAGATCTTGGCTATTTTTGGCCTGTGCCTCTTAAATTATTAAACAATAGCTATTAAAAAAAACCTCAATTCCCCGCTCTAAGACATC
This sequence comes from Limnodynastes dumerilii, assembly GCA_011038615.1. NCBI lineage: Eukaryota > Metazoa > Chordata > Amphibia > Anura > Limnodynastidae > Limnodynastes > Limnodynastes dumerilii. The sequence goes on from WWET01000303.1 coordinate 373,669, forward strand.
GACTCCTTCACCTCTGCTAAAACAATTTGTCTGATCCTCTGTGATCAGCCGGGACAGATTCTATGAGCTGTTGCATGAGACATATAATAGCCCAGGAGCCAGATTTACTAAGCTGCAGATTTGGAAAAGTGGAGATGTTGCCCATAGCAACCAATCAGAGTCTAGCTCTCACTTTCCTATTACATGCTGGAGAATGTTAGCTAGAATCTGATTGGTTGCTATGGGCAACATCTCAACTTTTGCAAACCCGCAGCTTAGTAAATCTGGCCCCAGGTGTAGGCCACCTCTAGCACGCCAGGATTTGTGTGTGTCTACAATTCCCAGCATGCTTTGCCAGGTATCAGTTGTGCCTATTCTGTTGGATCATGGTTGTAGTTTCACAACACCTGCCAATAGATGTTACCCACCTGATCTCTCTCTCTATTTATTGACCAGACTGCAATAATCTCGTCAAATTGCTGCCTAGGTGTAATTTTTATAGATTTAAAGTTATTGTAAATAGTATGGAAATCCAGATACATACATTAGATGTAGAAGAATAGCAAAACTTTCCGTAAGCAATTGGATTTATTAAATAATCTTAAAATGAGTACACACTTATCCAATTCCTAACCAAGCCAACCTCTGACTGTCCAGTTGGTCAGATATTGGATAAGTGTGTACATGGATTGGGTGCTGTATCTGTTGTAACATTGGACAAGTGTGTATTATGGATGGGGTGCTGTAACCCTAAGACTCTCTTCCCCGCAGCCTAACCCTAAGTCCCCCCTCCCCGCAGCCTAAACTTAAGACTCTCTTTCCCGCAGCCTAACCCTAAGTCTCCCCTCCCTGCAGCCTAACCCTGTGACTCTCTTCCCTGCAGCCTAATCCTAAGACTCTCTTCCCTGCAGCCTAACCCTAAGACTCCCCTCCCCACTGCCTGATCCTAAGACTCCTCTTCTCACTGCCTGATCCTAAGACTCCCCACCCCTCAGCCTGACCCTAACCCTCCCTTTCCATGACTCTAACCTTAACCCTCCCCTTCCCGCAGCCTAACCCTAAGGGCCAGATTTTCTAAGCTGCAGAAAAGGAAAAGAGTAGATGTTGCCAATTCCGATTCTAGCAGACATTTTCTAGAATGTATTAGGAAAGTGAGAGCTAGAATCTGATTGGTTCCTATGGGCAACATCTCCGCTTTTTTTTTTCTTTCCTGCAGCTTAGTAAATCTGGCCCCAAGACTTTCTTCCTACAGTCCCTAAGACTCCCCTACCCTTAGGCTAACCCAAATACCATAGACTTCCCTCCTACCCTTTCATTAAAGAAACTTTGTAATTACTAATTTTTTTCGAAATAGAGACAGTGGAAAGAAAGAAAGAAAACAAGATTTTGACAGCCTGTATTTTGAAAACGGAAGAGACTGCATCTATATTTACATACCAAAGTAATAAAATTTATTATCAGATCGAAAATGTCAGTTTTAACTTTTTTTTATACCACTGAAACGTTGAACTGAACCATGAAATGCCTTTAGAGGGTTTATCTGATGATAATACAGTGACCCATCGGCAGTGAAAGGGTTTATCGCTCATTCTTTGGTCATAGGAGCTCAGTGCGTACAATGTCCTGCGCGCTCAGACCGCCGTCCCACTTATTGGAAGCGAGCCTCTTGCATCTCCTGCTGGGAGTCAGGGTTAAATCATGTTAAACTCTTGGATCCTGCTAAAGGACCGTATTATTCTACACGTACTTCCCCGAGGAACAGAAATCCGTCTCCAGTGCACAATCACAGCCACAGAAGTGTTATTAGATGTTAAACTTTCAGCTTTATCCGATGATCAAGGGAAGTCTGGGTGCCCTTTAAAATGTGGGACGCGGCTGAATCCGGCAGAGATAAAAGCCATATTTTCTCCGCATCACAGATCTTTGATGTTGAGGGGGAGAAAAAAAAAAAATCATATTATTCCTGGTATATATAACAAAAAAAAAGAAAATAGGGAGAACTTGAATGCAAAATGGGTTAAGTTCAGGGGGACCTACACTTAAAAGGGAATGGAGACAGATAGAGCAAGGACTCGCCGGTAATTGGATTCATGAAGTTTTGTCCTCATTTCCAGTCGGGACGAAGACCCCTTTGTGTGGGTGTTTCAGGAGATTGGATACTGGGACACATTCATTAGGACGTTCTAGAAGTTAATACGGAGCCACGTTATTAAAGGTATCATCTCGTTATCTTGCGTACAGTTTCGCCCGTAGAAAGAACCTTTACAAGACGTCTTTATTGTTGGTTTTCGGAAACCAGAACAAGGAATGTATTAAAAAATCTCGCTTATTCTCCTAGAAATGGGCCGCTGTCCAGCAATGGGTGGTGGGTCTCAGGACGTAGTACTCTGCTAAAGGTTAGAATAGATATCGGCAAAAATATGTTGGCAAATACGGTCCTGACAGTTAAGTAGAGTCAGTTGTATGGTCCGGATTCACAGTTACGTAGTTTGCGTCCGTTGTTTTAAGTATTGAGCTACTACACATGCATAGTAGCTTATTTACGCTATCTACACACCATTTCTGTATGTAGATTGCGAAAGCGCGGTCTTTAGAGACAAGTCCTAAGGAGACCGCGGCGCTCCTGCGATTGATGCATCTTTGAGGAAGGGAGGGTTAGGGTCAGGCTGTGGGGAAGGGAGGGTTAGGGTCAGGCTGTGGGGAAGGGAGGGTTAGGGTCAGGCTGTGGGGAAGGGAGGGGTAGGGTCAGGCTGTGGGCGTTGTTTTAAGAATTGAGCTATTACGCATGCATAGTAGCTTATTTACGCTATCTACACACCATTTCTATACGTAGATTGCGAAAACGCAGTCTTTAGAGACAAGTACTAAGGAGACCGCGGCGTTCCTACGATTGATGCATCTTTGAAGATACCATCGGCGACAAATACTATTTCCCTAACCCTAACCATCCCAAACCCTAAACTTAACCAACCCCCCTCTCCACAGCCTAATCCTTACTCTTCCTGTCCAACAGCCTAACCTTAAACATCCCCTCTCCACAGCCTAACCCTAACCCGGTTGCAGTCCCCACTGCAATGGGCTGCTTTTAGAAATAGAGACAGGCAAAAGTCCCTTTTCAGCTGTCTCTATTTCGAATAGGCAGCCAATCGGAATATTCACCCATTCATTTTCGCAGGACCCACCACTGGTCAGATAGGTGAGTAACCTCAGGCTGCGAGGAAGGGAGAATTAGTGTCAGACTGCAGGGAAGGGATAGTTAGGGTCAGGCTGTGGGGAAGGGAGGGTCAGGATAAGTCTGTAGGGAAGGGAGGGTTAGGGTCAGGCTGTGGGGAAGGGAGGGTTAGGGTCAGGCTGCGAGGAAGGGAGGGTTAGGGTCAGGCTGCGAGGAAGGGAGGGTTAGGGTTAGGGTAATGGAAGGCGAGGGTTATGGTTAGACTTAGGGGAAGGGTTGGGGTAATGTAGCACCATATTCGTACTCATCGAGGCATAAGCAATTGATATCCCAGCCAGCTATATCCCAGCCGGTATCCATACCTGTCCCTCAGCCTAATCTAACCCTAATCCTAACCATCCCCATCCGGCATCCTAGCCTTGACCATAGGGAACTGGTAGTTTAGTAAATATGGCCCCAGGGGTTAGTTTTACTAAACTGTGGAAAAGGAAAAGTAGAGACGTAGCTCTCACTTTCCTATTACGTATTAGAGAATATCAGCTAGAGTCTGGTGGTTTCTATGGGCAACATCTCAATATTTTATTTTCCACAGTTTAGTAAATCTAGCCCCAGGTCTGACACAAACATATTTGCTACAAACAAAGAAAACAAATAGACATTTGGGGCCAGATTTACTAAGTAAAAGAGGAGATGTTTCCCATAGCAACCAGTTAGATTCTAGTTCTCACTTTCCTAGAATCTGATTAGTTGCTATGGTCAACATCTCCATTTTATCTTTTCCGGCAGCTTAGTAAATCTGTTGTTGCATTGTGAATCCCACATCCATACACAGCCAGGAGAAAACAGCTCAATGATGGCTTCCATATCCATTTACCCAGAACCCTTTGCAACGATCCTCACAGTAGAGGCAAAGGCCTGCAGTTTGCTTATATCCCTGTGTTTTTCAGCTCAGATCCAGACACTTGAAAGTAGATACTCTTGTGAACGACAGAAAGGGAGTTAAGAAATGGGTGTTACGTGCTAAATAAAGAACTTTAAGAAATAATAAGTGGCTTTTGCGTCGTAACCCTAGCATTAGGTCTATAGAATATGGACGTATCGCCAGCCCCTACTGTCTGCCCGATGAGTCCTGGGTCGGTTGTTTTCTTGCTCTTCTCTTTAACACCATGACAGGATTATAACTATATCATTTGTTACAGTGTGAACCCTTTTTCTTGGTTTTTTTTCCCTTTTTAAATTAATGAGTATAAGATTGTCAGCGTTGCCATGGTAATGGGTGGTTGCCAGGGAACCCGGTGCAAGGCGATGCCTGTGGCTTATAATAAGGGGTCACATTAACTAACGGAGAGGTGGTGGCTGAGGGGGGAATGGGTGGCGTGAAGAAAAAAAAATTGATAAAACTAATTAGTAATGTGCCCACTCAAGGGGTTTAACTCTTCTAATGCCGATAACAACTTTGTATTCTAATTTAAAAAATAAAGTGATCTTTTATGTATAGGAATGTTTACTTTTGGACAGCGAAAGTGATGCATATGACCTTTAATCTTGGTTATTAATTTTAAAAAAGATGTTAAGAACGAAGAAAGTGAGACATGTAATATCACACCATTACACCTTTGCTGGAAAATTTTTATTACTTCTTTCTGGGAGATTTTAGAAAGGAGATAGAGCTGGCAGTATGGGGGTGGGGCTTGATGTGATGTATACAAATCTGCGCTTGAAGTCCCACCCCCTGGCTAGTTATAATGTGCTTCCCCTTATGCATCGAACCCCAATATCCTATAGAGTGTAGGCTTGGACAGGGCTCTCTTACCCACCCACTGTGTCTGTTACCACCCGCTCTTCAGGGAGTCTGGGAGATCACCCGCTCTTCATGGATTCTAGAAGATCGCCCACTCTTCAGGGAGCCTGGGAGATCACTCATTCTTCAGGGAGTCTGGGAGATCACCCGCACTTCAGGGAGTCTAGGAGATCACCCGCTCTTCAGGGTGTCTGGGAGATCACCCGTTCTTCAGGGAGTCTGGGAGATCATCCGCACTTCAGGGAGTCTGAGAGATCACCCACTCTTCAGGGAGTCTAGGATATCACCCGCTGTTCAGGGAGTCTGGGAGATCACCCGCTCTTCACAGAGTCTGGGAGATCACCTGCTCTTTAGTGAATCTCCCTGATATAACGTTGATTAACATATGCAAATTCTAAAAAAAAAAACACATGAAAATGTGTCTTGACATCTGTTGGTAGAGCAGAGTGCGTTGTATGTGACATGTTTGTTTCTTTATAATGTCTAAAAAGTAAGCTCCTAGGCTGAGGCAGCTGTACCTCCATACCTCCTTGGTTCTGATATCACATGACATGATATCTGGTATCACATGACCTGCATTCCCTCACCTACAGCGCAGAACTTGGTTTTGTATCTGTGATTACTTATACCCCTTTCACATATACCCCTTTCACATAACCACCTCTGAAAAACCCGGGATTTTCTACCTGGGTTTTTCCTGCTCTTCAGGGAGTCTGGGAGATCACCCGCACTTCAGGGAGTCAGAGAAATCACCCACTCTTCAGGAAGTCTAGGATATCACCCGCTGTTCAGGGAGTCTGGGGGATCACCCGCTCTTCACGGAGTCTGGGAGATCACCTGCTCTTTAGTGAATCTCCCTGATATAACTTTGATTAACATATGTAAATTATAAAAAAAAAACACATGAAAATGTGTCTTGACATTTGTTGGTAGAGCAGAGTGTGTTGTATGTGACATGTTTGTTTCTTTATAATGTCTAGAAAGTAAGCTCCTAGGCTGAGGCAGCTGTACCTCCATACCTCCTTGGTTCTGATATCACATGACATGATATCTGGTATCACATGACCTGCATTCCCTCACCTACAGCGCAGAACTTGGTTTTGTATCTGTGATTACTTATACCCCTTTCACATATACCCCTTTCACATAACCACCTCTGAAAAACCCGGGATTTTCTACCTGGGTTTTTCCTGGGCAAAATGCTGGGGTCAAAAAAAAGCTGTGTTATAAGTCCACAAAAACCCGGAAAATTCCCAGGTCTGCCCTGGCACGCAACTGTAAGTCAGCTTAAAGAAGAGCTCTTATTGGCTGAAAAAAATAAAGGGGACTTAACTTTTTTAATAAACTAGAGGACCTTAAAGAAGACAGGCTGCATTTTTTAGTATTTATAGATCTGCTTTCTGGTCCGTCTGCCTGCAGTTCCACTATTCGCCACTATGAACTTAGTACATACGTGTCTCCTTTCTGGTCCACCCACAGGTGGACCAGAAAGGGGACATACATATAGCATTCCAGGAGAGCCTACAAATCTCCCGCATGAGAGGCCCCCATGAATCTCATAATAGTGTAAATAGAGATGGGCGGCACTTGATAACGCGATTTTTGTCATCAAGCAGCGCACACCCCCTGAACCACTATGAATTATGGAAGTGATGGGAAGGATGGAGCTTAATGGGGGTAATTTGCATAAATTGCATCATTAAGCCCCACCCCAGTACTTGCCTCTCTCTTCCCTCAGGGATTTCCCACGTTTAAAGAGAGGTGTTTGGAGGATTTAAAAAAAAAAAAGACACAGAAAAGGATTTTTTATATACATAATAAGGGAAATCCACTACTAGAAAGAATTTCTAATGTTATTGCAAAAGTTATCAGAAGCCTTGAAGGCACAGTACTAATTAAAACCATGATCTCACTAAATAATTAGGTGTGTTTTTTTTTACATAAATAATACATATATAACTATATTAAGCTTTAAAAAGCAGCTTTATATCTATGTTTTGCTTTGTTTCCAGGGTAACCAAAGTCACACGACACAAACATTTTGGAAAGCCTCTTTAAATTTTGATGATGTGTTTGTAGAGTGAGATCCTGCCCCCATCTCCTTCCCCTGATAGCTGTGACCTTGGGACCAGCAGCCATGCTGTCCTCCATTTCTCTCCGGAGAGATTTAGAAAAGGGTGTGATTTGTAGTAGGACAGCTAGAACAAGGCATACTTAAAAATGTGGGGAACTTGCTATAAAACAAGGGATTGCTGCTTTCATTTAGAGTTTTTGCTAAAATATACAGTGAACAGGTGTAATGAATGGGTCCATACTGATAGCATATTACATGTATAAATTAGTATTTTAGCTATGGGAGACTGCAGTATATATGAGAGAGCATCACACTACATGTCATATAAGCCCCCTCCCCCCTGATCACAGCTGCGTCCTGCGGTCACAGATGGCAGCGGCAGTTAGACCTCATCCACACAGAAACGTAGAGAATTTGCCGGAGAGGTAACGTCAGACCTCCACTTTACGGACGAGGGCGCGTTTAGTTGGGGAAGTCACTTTGGTCTCCACGGAACTCACTTTGTAAATAACAAGACTGAGAGAATACTTTTTCTGGTCAGATGTCAAGCGTAATGTTTCTAAGGCGATCGGCTAACTGGCGCAGGTGGTAGAGGACATTGCAAGCTGTTGCTCCTTCATGTGAATCCAGTCTCCAGTTTCCAATTTCTGGTCGCCCTGGTGACCGGTATTTGTCGGGTCATAACTAATATTTCTGCATATCGCATTCATAGTTTCCTTCCCGGGAGAAGCATGGACACCAGCGTGGAGGCGTGACTTATGCAAAACACATATGAAGACCCGCCCGCTGTCTAATTAAAACTGCCGTTCATAGGTTTACTAAAAATGGGGTGGGACTTGATTTTATAAACCCCACCCATCCTTAGTAACACTCGAGGCTTGAGGCAGTGATTGCATTAAATCACTGCCTCAAGCCCATATCCGAGGGATATACCGGCTCTCCCAGGATTCCGGAAACAATGCTGTATATGTTGTATATTTCACGCTGCCAGTTAATTTTACTGATAGATGACAACTATCTATCGCTCTCTCTCTCTTTGTGGCCACAGGGAGCCATTCCTCTTAGCGATTGTGACATGAGGTCGATGCGACCCCTGGTATTTTACAGGTAATATTTTACTCTATATTCGGCCACCAGACCGATAGAAGTTGTTCCTGTAAAGGAGATCAGTAACGGGTTAATTCCTCTGTTCCAGCAAGATGCCATCACCTTCTTCAAAACGCCTTCTCTGCAAGATAAGTCTTCATATCTGCCATATTGTCACTTGTCACCATGGCAACACGACCCTAAACATCTGTAGGCCCCGTGTTTGGCTGGTGGGAGGTGTTGGAACCTCTGTGGGTCACTTGTTCAGCTGTCTCTCCCTCCTCATCCCCCTGTGGGGGACTCTCTGCGCCTACAGCAATGTGTATGGAGTGAGATTATGTGGGTGGAGCAGGGTTTAGGTGTCCATAGCTGAGAGAAATGGGTGCAAACCCTTCAACATGACCCATTCCATTAGGTACAAAATGCTCTGCTGCTGATCTTCCAAAGGTCAGTTACTATGGCAACCACCTGTATTGAAGTGAAAAATATTTTTAAACATCATCATTATCAGTTAATTCAATAAATCTTGGTGAATGACAGTTGGAAGCTCGGGAGCGGAGTATTGTGTATCTGGTGGAATGGGTCATGTCGGAGGGTATGTAGGTGCCAGCTGCCAGACAACAACAGAAAAACTTTGTTTAAATAAAGTCTTATTTCATGTATATCTCCCACCTCTCCCCTCTCCTGTATTAAGGAATGGATTTACCCTCATTTCTGTGCATTCGGAGTGCACTCTTTCTATTTTAAAATGCCCCTGAAGCCCTGCCCCCTGCGTGTCAAAGCTGCACACTATACGTATACTGTCAGGGGGGCGGGACTTGAGGCCATGATTTGGACAGGGTTGCCGACTCTCCTGGAATACCCAGGAGACTCCCGAAATTTGGGCAGTTCTCCCGGTATCCTGGGAGAGCCGACACCTCTTTCGACGCGATTTTCTTCATCATGTTCCGCCCAGCCCCTGGAACACTATAACCTGAGGTAGTACTGGAAAGGGGGCGGGGCTTAACAAATTCATAGCAAGTCTCCCAAATACAGGGCGCGTCACTACAAGTCATTAGCGTGCCTCGGCTCTGTATATGATGCTCAGGGAGTAGAAGCGGTGGGGGTCGGCCAGAGGCGCTAATCTTGAGTATGGATATTGGTACCGGCCTGCCCTTCCTCCCCCACAAACTCAACTTCTCCCCCAGCAGCATCATATACAGAGTCGCAACACGCTAATGTCTGGTAGCAGTTGGGCTGTGGCTCTGTATCTGAAACTAACGGGGCGGGGTGGGGGGGAGAGGCCCATTCAAATGCCTTAAGGGGCAGGACTTTCTATAGCCAGAGCTCTGACTGAGCTGTGCCGGCAGGGGGAGACCACGTCCATCGATCTAACCCTTCAGCTTCGCTACCAATTTAAAAAGCGGACAGAGCCAAAGCTTATCAATTTTGCCCGACTTCCCGCCCACACTGCACATTGTAATATCAAACCCCGCCCACTTCCATCTACGCCACGCAATACTGTGTGAATCCGTCGGAAGTGCGAAAAATAGTAGAACTGAATCATGCGGATTGCGCACCCAACGCGGTGCTCACATTTCCAAAGCAAGCGTTATTCTGATGCGAACAGGACATCCATCTTTGCGGCAGTTTGTATCTGGCCCTTAGAAAATAAGAGCATAAACCCTGATTGTTTTTAAGAAATAATAATTAACAATTCCAGGTCTGACATTCCCAGGGTGAAAGTAACACTTTTTTATTTTTTTATTTAAATACAACTAGTATTTTAAATGTATTAATCCGCAAAGCATTTGGTTAGCAGTGTTACTCTTGTTTTAGTATGTATATATATATATATATATATATATATATTCAAAAGTCAGCAAAGTGCATGATGCCACCTACAGGCTGTTACAAGGACAACTAGTGATTTTCTATTATAATGCTGAGTTCCTCTACTGCTGTAAGCTGTTTCCTTATCATGTGCAAACCCGCAGCCAAAAATTTGAGGCCCGGGACACATATGCGCTGTGCCGTTCCTTATGTTACATCACCCGTGATGTCACAAAGGGGCCGGACCTGAATTAATAGCGGGCCTGCTAATGTACCGGTATGGGTCGCTACTGCGAATGGCCCTTTTTTTTAAAAGGGCAGTTTACTGGTGGGAAATGGATTGCTGTGCTAAGACGGACGCTGTGCCGAATGGTGAGTATGAATGTTACCCCAACCCTTACCATAATTGTAACCCTAAACCTCCCCTTCTATTACCAAAACCCTAACCCTTCCTTCTCTTCAGCCTGACCCTAAGACTCCCTTCCCCGCAGCCTGATCCCAAGACTCCCTTCCCCACAGCCTGACCCTAAGATTCCCCTCCCCACAGCCTGATCCTAAGACTCCCTTCCCCTCAGCCTGACCCTAATACTCCCCTTCCCGCAGCCTAACCCTAAGACTCCCCTCCCCACAGCCTAACCCTAAAACTCCCCTCCCTGCAACCTGTCCCTAAGACTCCCTTCCCCTCAGCCTGACCCTAATACTCCCCTCCCTGCAGCCTAACCCTAAGACACCCCTCCCAACAGCCTAACCCTAAAACTCCCCATAGAGTGCTGTTCCCCTGTCCAGTCGGTGCAGTGGGTGTGACGATAGTATTTTGATCGGCATACTTACCCATTCATAAAAAAACTTTCTACTCTACTTTCTCCTGCCTCCATTACTGCCATTTGCTTGAAATAGAGGCAGCAGAAAATAAACTTTCGTTCTACAGAATGACAACGTTAATATACTGGCAATACCTCCTAAGATAAGTATCCGTGGGCCTCATCTCTGGGCCCAAGAAAATAGTCCCAGCTGTCTCCCCCGTGAGGGCAGCCCTCTTCTTGTTTACCCATCCAGATTTCCGTACCGCCATGATTTTCCAAGCTGCTGTGTGACTGGTGGATGAGATTCCTGCATGCGTTTCTGGAAAACAAACCAGTTAACGTGAAATCCAAATAATACATTGCTTATAAGCATGTTCAAAAGAACCAAACTTTAACATAAATTCTTGTCGCCCATTCATGCTCCTGGCTGCAAAGGAGTTAAATTTGCAATAGACGGGGCTGCGACGCCCCTTGTACGCAAACACCCGGCCTCTCCTTGGCCTATACATACAATACGGGGAGAGGTCCGGAAGAGTAGCCTTATAAATTTGACAGGCTGAATGGGACTGTTGGACAAGCCATGAATGGCCTTATCAGGGTGTTAACCCAGCACCTACCTCACATCTGTCAAAACCAGCGTCCACCCAAGGCTGAAACTGCTGCGTCACCTGATAAAGCGAATGTGAGGGCACGCGTGTGGCTCAGCCACCTCAACCGCCCGAAGAAAAAGAGTCAACTCTTCAGGAATGCTATAGTACAGATGAAGCTGGGTTTATTGACCTTTATTGAGTTTATATAACTCATCTCCGTTCCCCCCTCTCCTCACAGTGGTAACGTGCTAGATTGAAGGTTGAAATCCTTTTGATGAGATAATTATAATCTGCAGGTGGTGCTGTTGCTATAGTTGAGAAGGGAGGGGGAGGGGGTAAGTGGGTGTACTTAGTACTATGTACCGTATAGGTATTACCCCTCTCTATGTACCCATTTCCGAGATTTTTCGTATGCTTCAATCGGAAAACTTCAGGAAGGCACTGACGGGTCCGAATGGGAGGGGTTAGAATGCTGATTAGCAATTGACTGATCTATTCCAATCTTTTGCTGGATTATCACAACACATCAAAAGTGGAATTCAGGATCTGGCCGCTCATGACCAATATTCACTACTTCAAAGATATGTCTGATTACCAGTAGCGTCTAGGCCAAGTGCCGATATTGGCCCCCCACCCAATTATACCATAACTATGGAGTACAGTTAACCAATACCCGAAAACAGGGTCATTTCTAGTGAAGACTTATGGGAAAATTGATCTACTCTCAGGGCCAGATTTAAAAACTATGGATATGGAAAAGTGGACCAACCAATCAGATTCTAGATCTCGTTTAACTATTGCATACTAGAGAATGTCAGCTAGAATCTGATTGGCTGCTATGGGCAACATCTCCACTTTTCCAAACCTCTAGTAAATCTGGCCTATAGAATGTCAACCTGGACATTAGGGGAAACTTCTATTTAAAGAACAGGAGGGGGCAACAAAAAAAAAGAAAGTCTTGAAGGACATATCCGTTGTTCACTCACGCCAACTTTTACAGGTGGACTGTAAGAAGTAAACTACGCATGGTAAGATAAGGTAGCCCTATGGCACTCGTAAATGCCATAAGGTACCTAAAAATGGGGGGCGGGTTAGCGGCAGGATGGGTGAGTTAGGTACAGATGCCCATAGCAACCAATCAGATTCTAGACTCTATTCATTTTGGATCAGGCCCAAGAACTTGAACTACAAAGAGGTCAGAGAAAGTGTGTGACTATATAAGGACCTGGGGACCGGCGCACATCAGACCAGGGACAAACCCCGAGATATATGTTCAATATAGGAACTTTTAGATCTTCTGAATTGGGGAACAGAAATCGGTCATGGTGGGAGTGGAAGAGGAGACTTCCAGAGAGACATTTAAATATAGTCCAAACATAGACTTGTATTTTGTATGGGAAGAAAATGGAGATGTTACAACTTGTCAAACAGTCAGCGCGGGAGAAATAGGGAAGAGTAGGCGTCAAATTGAGGAACCGAAAAAGGAAATTGTGTGACGAGGGGAAGAAGGTGACTTGCAGCCAGTGATCGGAAGTGTTTAAACCGAGGCTTTCATAGCTCCAATTCATTTTAAATAGTAGATGTATAACGTTTATAAGTTACTTTATAATGTGTTAGGTGGTCAGTTGTGTCCTTTATATGACCATACGGATGTCACATTTCCCTTTCGTGGTGGTAGGAGGCAGGACGGAGATTGCACTGTGGTGACACTGTGATTTGCGGACCCCCTCCCGTCCACTGTCACTGTTGGCCCTGGTTGCATCGGCTCCTTTCTCTTTGAGTCAGAACAATGCCGCTGACGCTCCCTCTGCCCCCCCCATTTATCCCGAATCATTTTTGTTTTTCTTTTAGAAAGCTGTAATCATTGTGTATAAGGCCGCCACGCGCCCACCTCGGTAAATACCACTAATATACAGGCTGCGGGGTGAAGTCACCGGTGAAACAGCCTTTTATGTTTCTAAAACCGTCCTCTGTGTTTTCCTGGGCTGTGGGGGCCCCAGGACGGCGGCAGGAAGACCTCACGTGGCTCTTTAACCCTTCCATGGAATGAACCGTTCGCACCAAGGGGCCAGGAAAACACATTCTGAAAAAGATATTGCATATGGCCCGTGACATACACTATATCAGAGGTCAAAGTGGAAATTTAGAGGCGGCGACATGAAATTATAGAAATAATAAGTAAATGGAGATTTATTGCTTTCCAATTAATTGATGGTATGACATATCCCTATACACCCCCTCACTTCCAGCCCTGTACTATAATAAATATTACGTTCCGTACCTTATCTCCAATCATGGACTGATATAAGTCCAGTCAACGATGGGTCCATTTTTGGTTGCCATATTTCGTGTATTTTCCCAAATTTTGTTGTGTTCCATACCTAACAGCAGAAACATAGAAAGTGACGGCAGATAAGAGCCACACACCCCATCCAGTCTGCCCAATTGTTTTAATTATTTTTTTTAAACCATACTGACCCTATTTAAACCTCAATATAGTGTAACTGTTCTACTGTGTTACCCTTTAACCCCTCGGATGGGAGTCTTTTCCCCTTATCTATCACCCTTTCAGTGAAGACATTTTTCCACATATTCCCCTGAATCTACCACCCTCCAGTTTATATTCATGCCCTCATGTTCTAATATATCTCGTCCTTTATAGAATGTCCCCTTCTGTCCCTGGTTACAACCCTTGATATATGTGAAAGCTGCTATTATATCCCCCGTCCCTTCTCTGCTCCAACCTATACATGTTTTCTCCCTCTAGTCTGACAAATTAAGTTAGGGTTGTGTCCTAGTGCAACTCTAAATAACAGTTTAAAAAGTAAAGTATTTACGTATTTATATATAAAGTTTTTTTCTGTGATTCCTAAACTTGAGTCTGTATTTTGACACGTCAGGGTACAGATTATTTTACATGTAGCCCTTTTAGGAGCGAAGACTCTCTCTCTCTCTCTCTCTTTCTTTCACATCTTCTCTCTCTTCTCCACCCTCATCATCTCTATTCTCATCTCTTTCTCCCTCCCCTCATCTTCTCTATCTTACCTTCTCTCTCCCTCTCATCTTTTATCTCTCTCTCTCTCTCTCATCTTCTCAGCCCTCATCATCTAATATCATCATCCCCCATCCTCTCTCTCTCTCTCTTTCTCTCCCCGTCTCCTCTCTCCTCATCTTGTAATGCGCTGCTCCCCCCATTGGCTGATGAGCACAGTGCAGGTTGAAACATCATCTGTAAAAACAAAAAAACCCCAATAGGAAGTGAGCTGGGTGCCATGTCTAGACCTCAGGCTATTTATAGCCCAGGGATATTTTTAGTCCTTATATGCACAGTAGGAGTTTTTGGAATGGAAAAAAAAGAAGTAAAGTTTCTTTCTGTCAGTGTCTTACGGAACAAAGTCCTCTTCCAGCAGCATATAAAAAGGAAATGACTGTGTACATGAATACAGGGTTATCAATGGGGACACAGTCACGGCCCTGCCAGAACAATGCAGCTATTTTAGGATCATGAATAGGCGAGAATGTGTGTGTGGTTTGGGCCAGGATACGGCAACCAAAATATGTCAATTCACACCTCGACGACTCTGTACCACAGGGCCCTGGAAACATAACCTATTCATTGAACCTGGGCCAAGCTGAAAGGGAGACCTGTTCCCCTCCACCATAGCAAAACAACGTGCCGATACAGACTATTCCATGTCTTCTCAGTCTCAGGTATTAAAGTATTTATTAGAGGGAAACGATTGGCTACCTGTGCTTAATACAGCGAACTATGGAACAGGGCCAGGGTGAGAGGGGGGAGTTATGTTCCCCCTCCAGATCACATGGGGGTTCAGGCTCGAGTTGTGAAGAGCTAGGTAGCAGAATCACCACCAGGGGGCATTCATCCATAGTAACACAGTTACATCATGCCCTATTGGACAATGCAGAGACTGGCATCAAGTCTTTCTATGGTTAGCACTGCTTGTCATGTCAGACAGAGGTCACCCAGAAACCCTAACATGCCTGATTGGTGAACAGTGTTAGTTATCCACCAACCATAGTGCTGAAATGGTCTCCTGCACTGATTGGTACTCACCAATCAGCATAAAGAAAGCAAGACATGTAAGTACTTTAATGGATTGAACTTAATAAAAGTCAAAGCATGCTGGGATTTGTAGTTTCACAACACCTGGAGAGACACAAGATGTCCAGGCAAAACCTAGGGCCACCTTTGCTATGGACATCCAATGTAGCATATGAAAAAACTGGATGCACTAACTCCTTCCAAATACTGACTATCCCTCCAAAAGGTTGACCTTTGCACTAATTAGTATAAATATAATAACGCCTAGAGAAAATGATCTTTACCACAACACAATAAACAAACCAGTGCCAAATATGTGTAAATTCAGCTTTATTAAAATATAAGACACGTGATTAAAAAAAAAAAAAAGTTTATTTTCTTGTAAAACTGTTGCTCACAGGCCCAGCAGAAGCAGCCAATCAAATCACTGGGAGCCGGATATGTGGCCTGAATTAATATTTCTGAGTGAAACAAGATGGCAGCCGCTACCGCGTGCAGGCAAAAGGCACAAACAAACATCACATATGAAACATTATTGCAGTTCCACAATGAGTTATAAATAGATTTGTGGGGGACAATAAACCAACACACATAAAAAAGGTGCAAAACAAAACACAAATATTTAAACATTTTGCATTAATTAAACCATTTTGCAGACTCACAGCTAAAACATCTCTGGATAGCTGTCGACCCGCCTGTTTATGTAGGTAACGATACAATATGATCAAACATACTGATGGGCTGCCTTAATTGATTAATATGTGGATCCGGTTTGGCCAAGCAAATCAAGGTTACACCAACAGGCCGAGCAGATTGACCAATCCTGATATCAACAGCAAGCTATACTGTGTCAGCCTAAAATCCCTGTCTTACACCGATCACCTACCAAAGGGAGCAAAAAAAAATAAAGAATTCTGTTTGGAGGTTAATTAAGTGCATGGAACCCTTTTGCCATTTTTTTTTAAAGTTGAATTTAACCATTATGGTAGGCAGTGTTTTAGTGCCTCAGTAATTCCTATCCCCAATCTCTAGAAAGGAGAGAGATGTTTAGTTCTGAGCTGGAAACCAATGATGTCCTGGGCGTAGATGAGAAAGCTGAATGTAGTGGAACCATGATTCTAGTGTTCTAGGTTTCTCAACAAGCACAAGATAAAAGGAAGTTTAGTTCTGGGTTACTCAAGAAGTACATTGTAGTCTCTGACACAAGCCAGGGCATGAAGTTGGCGATGAGGTTTTCAAAGCATAAATAGATGATAAAATGAGGCCTATTGTGTGGATATTACGGAACCAGCGTAAACATTAAAGCAAACAATCTAGCAGCTGAAAGAAAGTAAAATGTGTTAATAATAACTTAAATATACAAATACTAATCATCTAAAATCATTATATTGGTGCTTATGTGTTCATGTCAGATTCCTTCCCTTCATCTGAAGATTATCTTCAGTCAGTGCAGAACGACTGCTTTCTATACTTCTTTAACTACATAAGAATATATATAACAACATACTATAGTACTACAAAAGGCAATGATGCATGATACATGCAATGATACATGCAATGATACAGGATGGCAGTTTTACCTATTTATTAATTGTTCTGCAAATCTTTACCATGATTATGGACTGCAAGATAATGTATCCATGCAATAGATGGTATAAGCATCCTTATATACACAGATAAGGATCCAGGAGGAGCCAGTGGGCATCCATAGACCGTGTTTAGTGAAAACAAAGCAGCAAACGTCTGGTTAGATTATCACCTGCAGCATTTACATTCATTCTGAGATTAACAATTCAGCTTCAATTTAAATTTGAAGGCGGTTATAGCAAGCTGAATTTTCTCTCCTGGCCACCAGAGGGCCGTCGTCGCAGCAAAGCAAGCACGTGCATTGGTTGCGTGGGTTAAAGCGCGATTCAGTCTTTGGTGGGTGGGGCTTCATCTGTTTAACTGTGGAAGAACTTCTTATTTAGCAGGAAGATGAGAAGATTGACATTAATCTTTGCTTTATCAAACATCTTCATGATGGCCACCCCTTCGTACTGCAGCTGGAGGAGATCCTATGGGGAGGATACAAAGAAGAGAGTTAGAAATGAAAAGAACTTACTGCTCATTACACAAAGGGCCTGACGTAGAGTCGGGAGCAAGTCTCTGTCATGTTGTAGAACGTTGTAGTGTGCATGTGTGTGTGTCTTAGGGCTGGATCCAGACTTAAGCAAGTGCTTGAAATTAGTTCCTCCTGGGTTAAACCATGTTGATTTCAGGGGGAGTCATGGTAATTGTATTCTTTGCATGCAGGGATATATCTTTGAATTGCTTACTGCACACAGATACTGACCAGCTTTACTATCACACTGTTATTTAGACTTGGGATAGGAAACATCACCTCTCAACTCTAATACTGTTTACAACAGATGAAATATGACTCCCCTGCAATCAACATGGTTTATACCAGGAATAACTAATTTCAAGCATTTACTTAAGTCTGGATCAAGCCCAACGGGGCTGATCCAGAGCTACGCTGGGCCGCTGTCCGTAAGTATGGCCAGCGTAGCTCTGGAGCACTCCCCCTGTGGCCGGTGTAATTACCCACTGTTACGCCGGCTGAAGACTACCTTAACTTCAGCAGACGTAACAGTAGGTAATTACGCCGACCACAGGGTCGTAACTGCCCTAACCCTCCCTCATTTTCTTACCTTCCCCCACCTTCCTTCTGTAAGGGTTGTGTAGTTACGGCGAGGAACGCCCCCCTCTCTGTAACTACGCAACAGTTAGGGACGCCCAATCCTAAGGATCAGGTTCCCCTAACTACGCCGGGCAACATCTGCCCGGCGCATGCGCAGAACAGCAGATATGCTGTTCTTACGGGTACGGCCACCGTAGCTCTGGATCAGCCCCAAAATGTCACTAATATCTCAATCACTCAATCGTTCATTAATTAACAGGTTTTTATATAGTGCTATCACAGAATATTTCACATTCACATCTGCCCCTATTGGAGCCACGTGTATAATTTTAGGTACAGCGCTACTCTTCTCTATCTTTCTTTTCACTTTGTTAAGAAAAACCTTCTCAGGATCATGGATATAACAGCCCCATTGTTAAAACCTGTTGAGGATACTTCATCTGTGTACCATGACCCGTCTCACTACTGGTCCCATCTCCTCATTTAACCTTCTCTGACTCTGGTTAAAGCATTGCCAAAGAAGAAACCAGATAAGTTTGGAGCTTCGTAGTGTCTACTGGACGCGATGCCCCTTGTGGTTGAACAGAAATATCAGGCCAACATCTGGCTGTCCCAACAGAAAGACTTTCAAGAGAGGGCCCTGTCTATAGACATCCTCCTCCTAGATTTTTAAGAAACAATGGATGGACTGTTCTTGTCCACCAACCAGCCCTTTAAATAAAAAAGTCAGATGCAAAAATCTGCTAAGAACAATTTTTGTCCTGGGTTTGTCAGAATTCACTACCTTTACTACAAATATGGAGAACAACAAAGGTTTGGTTGAAATGGTCTGGCTGGGTCGCTGTCCTTGCAAGCCACTGACCTGATAGTTAAGCTGAAATTTTTCCATATCCACTCCCAAGAATTTGGTCTTCACTTGAAACTTGCCCGGCTCCTCACTGGGGGCGATTTCAAATATGACATTGCGGAATCTGGAAGGGTAAGAGGTTGTGAGTACACCGCAAGGCTTTCCAGCAGCTTTATTACAGACAGATAAGTGTGGCATGGACACACGTTAGGAAATCATTACTCACTGGCTGAACGGAAGTTCCTCTATCTCCAGCAGGACGCCCTTCTCCCGGAGTCTTGTGGCGGTATAACTCAGAGTCTTCTGCTTCTTGTTCTTTCCTGTAGGCCTTATGAAGGAACAGATCGGAACAATCAATTGTTGACGAGATTAACCTCCCGAGTCGATGTAACGCTACTACTTCAGAACGAGTCAGCTAGCCCTACATACTTCTGGTTGGCAGTCAGGTTGTCCAGACAAGTCTTGATGTACTGATTGTAGAAGTCAATCTGCTCTTCGTGGAAGGCCGTCTTGCAGTGCAGCCTTTGAGTGGTCTGTCGGAGCTTGACTAGCTCAGCCCTCCTGTGCTGCCGGTATCGCCTCTGATTCCGAATGTCCTTGATAAAGAAGGACAGGAAGACTCAGAAATCTTTCTCAAACTCTTCATATAGACAACGGTCTGAGACATTTACTTATGAATTAAATGTTACTTATTTAATTTCACTAATTTTCTGCCTTTTCACCAACTTATTTTAAATATCTCGCTGAGCGGACTACCCAGCACCATAAAACTTTTTTTTTTTTTTAAACGAATAAAGTTTTTGTGTTTTGAATATAAAGAATGACCATGTCTTGCTCTCTCTTGAATGTTGTTCTGCAGCTGTCAGGAGCTTCAGGCTTCCTCTCTTATGTACATGTGTGAGTGGCCGCCACATACACACACCGGGGAGAGGAGTCCAGCTTGAGGAGCAGCTCAGTCGGGGATCATAGGGGGTTCCATTCACTGCTCCAAAAATGACAATTTCGAAATACACACAGCTAATTGTCGGCTGTTCTTTATTTTATAAATGTCACTAATTAGAAAGTTTTTCTAATGAATGGGTAAGAATTCCAATTCTATTTTTCGGAAATTTACCAATGTATTACCTTTCAGACATCTGAACCCGCCACAAAACCCATCAGTATCCGACACGAGACCAAACAGGTTAGTGGACTAAGACTGCAGGGAAGGGATCCAGCATAGAAGGGGAGTCTTACGTTTAGGTTTCAGGGAGGAAATAGAGCTTATAAGGGGAGTCTTAGGCTGCGGGGAGGAAATAGAGCATAGAAGGGGAGTTATAGGGTTAGGCAGCGGGGAGGGAATGGAGCATAGAAGGGGAGTCTTAGGGTTAGGCTGCAGGCAGGGGGTGCAGCACAGAAGAGGAGTCTTAGGGTTAGGCTGCAGGCAGGGGGTGCAGCATAGAAGAGGAGTCTTAGGATCAGGCTTCGGGGAGGGGGTGCAGCATAGAAGAGGAGTCTTAGGGTCAGGCTGTGTGGAGAGGATGGATCAGAGAAGGTTAGGGTTAGGCCACGGGGAAGGGAGGGTAAGGTTTTGGGAAACACCAAGTCAGCTATGGGAATTACTGCTAGGGATCTTTGATTAGCTCACTCCGGTGGGGCCGGAACTTTCACTGGCGATGGCTCGTCACAAATGGGGTGTTGAAAACGGCCCTGACGTAAAAGGGCCGTTCTCAACAGCGAGCCAAACCCATCACAGGGCAGGTCAGCTTTGTAAGTATCCAAGTTCTAGAAAGTGGGATCGTCAGGATGGATGACACCCCACATGGTACAGAACCGCTATTAGGTGAACAGACCCCTCCCTTGAACACCTGACACGTTCCATGGTTATAAGGCTACGATACATGTACAAGGAAAGGTTTTCACGACTCCCCTAAGCGCACACATACCTTGGCGATCATGTTGATAAGGTCTTGATACTGGTTATTGGAGGTCACCAGTCCCAGGCTCTCCAACTTGCGTAAGTTACGGATGATCTTGCGTTTCTTATCTTCTATAGAAAGTTTGGAGTTGCCCAAAATAGATCGGTGCCGTCTCATCTTCTCCGGGGTCTGCGCATCCTTGAGGGCACGATGGTGCATCAGGTGATAGTGCGACGCTTCCTGGCGGATAAGAGTCAGGCAACTTGATGCATCTACTAGTTGATCTGTGGGCCCTCTCTGACATTTAGGCTCTATATGGGGGGGTGGGGGGGAAGGAGGAAGGAAGGGAAAGGGAGTGTCTTGTTCCCACAATGGGCTTGAGATTTTGAAAAGGTGATGTAAAGGGTATAAAGAACGAACAACAGAAAAAACAAACTCACTTGTTCTGCAGAGGCCGAGATGTTGAGAAGCTCCGCTATGGAGTCCACGGGCTGGGACTGGACAATGTCCAGCAACATGTGTTTGGTGCTACACAAAAGCAAGATACAAAATGTGTGTTAAAGGACCTGATTCACAGCTAAGAAGCTTCTGCTTCTAAGGTGCGGAGATTTGAGAAATGACCTACTGTGCAAGCATGGCAGGTCTTTTACGCAATCTACGCACCAGTTATAGATGTTGCCTCTTTCTGGTCTTTAAAGACTGCACTTAGTAGTTAGTTAGAAAGAGGCGGAGTAATGCAGCATCGGGGAGTGATTAGGCAGAAGTTGGAGGGGGGAGGGATATAGATTAGCCGGGGAGGGCGGGAGAAGCCATTCTTAAGAAGGAAACTATGCACGGTAAGATAAGGGAGCCCTATAACACTTAAGTGCCATTAGGTACGTAAAAACGGGGGACGGGTTCGGGGCAGGATGGGTGAGTTAGGTGCAGATCTGTCCACACCTAACTCCCTCTTAACTGTGAACACGGTCCAGAATGAGGTCAGGAAGAGTGAAAGCTTAATTAAGCTTAAGGGGTGTTAAACTCCCTGTCTGGGACCAGGCACAACCCCCAAACTCCCTATTGGCTCTAGTGTGGAGAGGGGGGGGGAGTAGTAGTGAGGTCATCCTAGCTTTATTATCCT
>WWET01000303.1:400567-424582 GCA_011038615.1 Limnodynastes dumerilii
AAATCCGTTCTGTACGTTGAGATACACAGGTAAAACGCACAAAACAAGGGGTGTCGCTCTCAAGTCTGGATCCTGCCCGATAAGATTATTCAGTTATGACAGACCCTCCAACATGACCCCTTCCAGTTAAGTACAAAACTCCGCTCCAGAGCTTCCAACTGTAACTCACCTGGATTTAATGATTCAACTGATATTTAAAAAAACATTTCTCTCTTCAACAAAGGAAGTTACCATAGTAACAGATTGTTGGAAGCTCAGGAGCAGAGTATTTTGTACCTAATGGAATGGGTCATGTTGGGGGTCTTTTACGACCTTTTGCGCTAGAACATTAACACGTAAGAAAAGGTCGGTCAGAGGTGACCTAGAACTTCATTTCAAGACATTGGGCTGGATCCAGACTGAAGTGCTTAAAATTAGTTACTCCTGGGCTAAACAATGTCTAAATAACAGTGTGATAGTGAAGCTGGTCAGTATCTGTGTGCAGTAAGCAATGCAAAGATATATCCCTGCATGCAAAGAATACAATTAACTTGACTCCCCCTGCAATCAGCATGGTTTAGCCCAGGAGTAACTTATTTCAAGCACTTACTTAAGTCTGGATCCAGCCCAAGTTCACATTACACGTCTGAGAAGAGCTCCATAGCATTTACAACCTAATAGAAGGAACACTACATATATAGGGCCGTATTCAGACCTCTTAAAGACCGTGTATACACAATCTACGTTGCAAAAAGTAACGTAGATATCGTAACAAAATTACTGCCCATGCGCAGTAGTTCATATCGGTAAACTCCGGCCGCATGTGCAATGTGGCCGGAGATCTGAATACGGCCCGTAGTCACATATATATTATACCTCTTTTTGCCAGTTTGCGTCTCCACTTGGTTGACCCAGCTCTTGTAGATCTCTACCGGGTTGATCCGAATGTTAATGGTCCTGTCCTGCAGAACCTCTTTCACCACGTTCCCCAGGATCTGACGCAACGCGTTCTGACCTCTGGTGCTGCGGTAAAAGCTCACCAGCAACCGTATGACCGTGGGATTCCCCGTTATGATGTCTTGTATTCTATCGACCTTAGAGCTAGAAAGACAGAGGCACAACCAATCAGTAAGGTCTTCCTTACCACCTGAGGCAGGCCTGGCCAACCTGTTGCTCTCCAGGTGATACGAAACTAAGAGTCCCAGCATGCTTTAGCTGCACAGGCATAGCAGATACAAAGCATGCTGGGACTGGTAGTTTCACAACACCTGGAGAGCTACAGGTTGGCCAGGGCTGGCCTAATGAGATGAAGGTCCTCTGTGTGTCTAGGGAATAGCTTACTTGATCTCCTCTTGCAGCGCGGTGCGGAACAGCTTGAGCAGCAGGTAGGCCTCCCTGCGATTAGATGCGTAGTTGTATAGTGTAAAGGTCACGGACTCCATGAATTTGGTGGACTTGTTCTGTGGCATCTGGAATATCAGCCTGGCCATGTATTCTGGGTTTGTCTGAAGAGAGAGAGAAGAAAAAAAAGATTTCAGTAAACAGATTAAATCTAATATCTTGAATCCTGTGTAAGAGCTGGAGATGTGGTTAGCGTTTCCACCTTTATAAAGTGAAGGCAGCAATTTTTTTATCACTAAGTTCTCCGTTTACTACTCTCAGGCTGCTTCTCCAGCTCAGTGTCCTGGCTCCATCCTCCTATAGCTCACTTACAGTGGGTGTGGGTCCCCAGTTAGAACATTCCTATTTCGATAGGGCCGTTTCCTCCCAGGCAGTTTCGAACTGACTGGGATTTCGATTGCATATGCCTCAAGTAAGAAAAATTAGTCCCCCACTCCTATCCCTAATTCTAACACTCCCTTCTCACTACCCTAAACCTCCTTTCCTGGCAGCCTCACCCTAACCCTCCCTACACCGCAGAGAGAGGTTACTCACCTTTCCCACGGTCCGGCAATAGCAGCGGCGGAGGATAGCGGCGATGAAATCTGTGAATGTGAATGGGTGAAGTATGCCAATTAGCATACTCACCCATTCTGAAAAAAAACAAAAAAAAACTATAAAGTGGTAAGTATTCGATATAGGGACATCCGAAAAGGAACTTTCGGATGTCCCTATTTCGGAAGTGGGACATTCTAACCGGGGACTGCAACCACAGCATTGTTTATCTCACTCACTTTCCTGTAATATCCTTATCATATGTAACAGATTCCTGGTATTCTCCCTCTACTACAGCACCTTCTTGCTCGTCTGCTGCACCCACAGGATACATAACCAGCTTAATGTCCTGTGTCCATCCTCCTATACAGAGACCTTGTCTACCTCACTTACTGCTTGTTTATCTCCTCACTCTCCTGGCTTTACTATTAGCAGCAGCTGCCAGATCTGTAATTATTATGTATTTCACTAGCTTGGCAATGCATCCCCTACGTTCACGACATAGATCGATTTATAGTTTGCATTCTGTTATTATATAGTGTATTTTGTTAATGTCTTGAACAGAACTGCAGACATCTTGTGGGAACCACATCAATAACATAGTTGAGAATCATTCTTCACCACACAAAATGGCTGCATTCACTTTACCAAAGTGAACTATGGGAAATAAGTCTGCCATAACTGAAAAGAGTTCTAATTTTCCCTGAGGTTAAGGCCAACGCAACTTAAGTATAATGGAATATAAAAAATGGGGATAAGAACAAGCGCTAAGACAATAAAACAGTGCTGCTGCTGGTCTCCCTCCAAGGGTCTACCACCCTAAAAAAACAATTGTAAACAAGAAAAGAAGAGGGTAATCAGCGCTGCACTGCCCTCCAATAAAGATGTAGGCAATGAGCATAAATGTAGGTATCAACTAAACAACACAACTGAAAGGGGGGGTTAGTCCACTTTCATGGGATTAAAATGAAGAAATGGTGTAGCTTCTCCCTAGATTCGCTCCAAGGAAAAAACGGTGACAAGAAAGATAAATCGGTAACATTTAATTTTAAAAAAATAATCGGACATCACATCCAAAAAACATCACTGTTGCCACCTGCAACAACCATACACAATAAACAATACATACAATACAATGTAACAAAATAGCAGTACCCGGAGGGTGGATAGAGGACGGGGCCTGACAGCTGGTATCCCGGGAAGGTCTTGGCTCCACCTCGCAAGTCTCTCCGTACGTTCTAGGCAATCCTCCGTGGTCTGCTGTGTGTGCTGCTCCTCTCAGAGCCAAGACCTTCCCGGGATACCAGCTGTCAGGCCCCGTCCTGCCTGTCACCCCGTCCTCTATCCACCCTCCGGGTACTGCTATTTTGTTACATTGTATTGTATGTATTGTTTATTGTTTATTGCGTATGGTTGTTGCAGGTGGCAACAGTGATGTTTTTAGGATGTGATGTCCGATTATTTTTAAAAAATTTAATGTTACTGATTTATCCTTCTTGTCACCGTTTTTTCCTTGGAGTGAATCTAGGGAGAAGCTACACCATTTCTTCATTGTATTCCCCTGATAGTGGACTCACCCCCCTTTTCAGTTGTGTTATTTAGTTGATACCTACATTTATGCTCATTGCCTACATCTTTATTGGAGGGCAGTGCAGCGCTGATTACCCTCTTCTTTTCTTGTTTACAATTGTTTTTTTAGGGTGGTAGACCCTTGGAGGGAGACCAGCAGCAGCACTGTTTTATTGTCTCAGCGCTTGTTCTTATCCCCATTTTTTATATTCCATAACAATGACTGGCTGTCAGGAAAGGATTGACTTCTTAGATGTAACCCTTTATATTGATGAATCACAACATTTATGTTCAGATTTTTTTCACAAGTCAACTGCCACAAATACAAATCTTACACTACTCTAGCGCCCACCACCATAACGTTATCAATAACATTCCTAAAGAGGAATACCTCCGACTACGCAGAAAATGCTCAAATACGGAACAGTTCAGACTAAGGGCTGATGAAATAAAATTGAGACTTTTGAATCAGGGTTATCCCTGTAAGTTATTGATCAAGGCTTTTCATAATGCTCTAAAAACCAAGAGAGAATCGCTTCTCTTTAAGCAAATTAGATCGCCCAAGACCAAAAAAATCAGATTTATCACAAACTATTGTGAACAAGCACACAAAATACAGCAGATTTTAAATAAACATCTTTCAGTGCTAAAATCTGATGATGTTCTGAATTCTACTTTTGAGGAAAATTTTATACCTATGTGTTGGAAGAGAGGTAGAAATCTATGAGATTATCTTGTTGACAGCTACTTCACTAAGAAAAGCAAACCAGTTGACAAATATCATGGTACCTTTGCATGTGGTACATGCAATGTTTGCAATTATATGTACAAAATGTTTGAAGTTATGGACCGTTTCAGACGGATTCATAAATAAAATTTTCATCCCAATTGTAACACCAAAAATGTTGTTTATTGCCTTGTATGTCCATGCCACCTACATTATGTTGGCAAAACCATACGTCCCTTTAAAGTGAGGCTAGCTGAACACGTTAGATCTATTAAAAACAGTGCAACAGACAAAACTAAATGTAAGCTACTAACACCCGTGGTTAAACACTTTTACCAGAGGCATAATTCGAGTCCTGCGAATCTACATGCATTTATTTTGGAAAAAATCTCTCCATCTCTACGAGGTGGTAATTTGGATAAAGTTTTATTACAAAAAGAGGCACGATGGATCTATCTACTTAATAGTGTCTCTCCAAAAGGCCTAAATGAGAATATATCATACACACCTTTTCTGTAAAAACATCTCTCAGATATTTTTGTATATGTTATTCCACTTTGAAAAAGGGCGGTTCGCGCCCGAAACGCGTCAGAGGAGAGCAGCACACACAGCAGACCACGGAAGACTGCCTGGAACGTACGGAGAGACTTGCGAGGCGGAGCCAAGACCTTCCCGGGATACCAGCTGTCAGGCCCCGTCCTGCCTTTCACCCCGTCCTCTTTCCACCCTCCGGGTACTGCTATTTTGTTACTTTGTATTGTATTTATTGTATTTATTTATATGGTTGTTGCAGGTGGCAACAGTGATGTTTTTAGGATGTGATGTCCGATTATTTTTTTTTTTTAAATTAAACGTTACCGATTTATCTTTCTTGTCACCGTTTTTTCCTTGGAGCGAATCTAGGGAGAAGCCACACCATTTCTTCATTTTAATCCCATGAAAGTGGACTAACCCCCCCCTTTCAGTTGTGTTATTTAGTTGATACCTACATTTATGCTCATTGCCTACATCTTTATTGGAGGGCAGTGCAGCGCTGATTACCCTCTTCTTTTCTTGTTTGCAACTTAAGTATAGTTCTACCGCCATGACAATGAACAGACAAGATATAGGACGGGTGTGATTGGCTGAGGACTCGCCTGTAACAGGTAGAACAGGTGCTGATAGGCCTCCAGCTTTTGCCGCTTCTCCTTACTCAGAGACTTCAAGCCTTTGTGTTTATCGATGGCCATTAGGTCAGACAGCTGCTCTTTGTTTTTCCTGGTTAGCTTCTTGCAGTGAGAGACCACTTCCTGCAGGATACAGAGAAACGCCCAACATCATTAGCGTGTGGTTTGCCATTCCAATTACCTGAATGCTGACCGTTAACATGGCGGAATTTAAACGCAGACAGAGTTAACGCATCGTCATTCTTCTACCAGCAAGGGGCCTTAACGCGACACCTGCTGGATAGAATATTGTGATGCTGACGTGTTTTGGCATTACTATAATCCTGACCCTAACCCTAATTCCTAACCAGGGAAGCAAAGCAGAGTGCAGCACGGACCTAACCCTGACCGCCAACCAGTGAAGCACAGCAGATTGCAGCACGGACCTAACCCTAACCAGGGAAAAACAGCAGGGACTGAACAGTAACAAGTAACCAGGGAAGCATAGCAGATTGCAGCACAGACCTAACCCTAACCAGGGAAAAACAGCAGGGACTGAACAGTAACAAGTAACCAGGGAAGCACAGCAGATTGCAGCACGGACCTAACCCTAACCACCAACCAGGAAAGCAAAGCAGACCGCAGCAGGGACCAAACCCTAACCACCAACCAGGAAAGCAAAGCAGACCGCAGCAGGAACCAAACCCTAACCACTAAAAGGGAAGCAAAGCAGAGTGCAGGAGGAACCAAACCCTAACCACTAAAAAGGGAAGCACAGCAGAGTGCAGGAGGGACCAAACCCTAACCACTAAAAAGGGAAGCACAGCAGAGTGCAGGAGGAACCAAACCCTGACCACTAAAAATGAAGCACAGCAGAGTGCAGAATGGACCTAACCCTAACCGGGGAAAAACAGCAAGGACCAAACAGTAACATAAGAAGCACAGAGTGAAGGAACCTAACTAACCACGAAAGCACAGCAGGGGCCTAACCTTAACCAAGGAAGCACAGCAGAGTGCAGAAGAAATCTACCTGGGGAAACACAGCAGGGACCCGGTGGGGCCTATAAAACAGTCCGAACATGACAACAGTCCATCTAGGAGAGAGGTCCACGTACCTGCAGCGTGATCCTGTTCTTCACCAGTAGGCCGATCTTGATGTCCATCAGGTTAAGGTCATTCTCCAGGCGCTGATTGGATCGGATTTTCTTGACCACCTCCTCTCGTAACTTCATCACCTCTCGCTCCTCCCACAAGTCCCGATCACTCTGCTCCAGAAGGTGGGCAAACTTCTGCAGAGTGCAGAGCGGTGGGTTTTTGGCATGGACTGTGAGAAGGAACAAAACCCCATCAAGAAGAAGCTCCATGTTACCCTGAAAAAGGATTTCTTTTTTTTTTTTATAATAACAAAACCCCAAGAACGGGAGCAGGCGGCCAGATATAGAACACAAAGGTACCAATAAACCGTCTATCATAATCAGGTGAAGTTTGCTGGTTCAGTGCCCTCCAAAGAAATTGATGAACACTGGTGAACGTCGCGGGCATAGCAGGTCTCTTAATAGAGGCCAAGGCCTCTTTATGCCTTCCAGTACCACCAGAAACAGCTCTTTTTACCTACTTGAACAACCACAGAAAAATCCCAGAGGTGATATGGAGTCTGTGGAGAGATGCAGGTGAGCTCCCTAGAACGTATAGAGAACGGTGGAGGCTCCACAAGCACAGGGGGGCAAAAGTGAGGCTCCGCCCTCTTAGCAGAAGCCCAAAACAGGGAGAAAGGGCCACTGATCCTCCATCTTAGGTGCTATGCAACATAGGCTGCACACAGGGTGAAACCCACACATTAGTTACATCCCAGCAGAAAGGAGTGTTAAAGAAGGTGAAGGAGCAGTCTTCCTTGTCAAGCAGGTGTGGCTGTACAAGTATGGCCGCCCCAAAGCAGCTGATCATTTGCCCATAAGGCCACTCCTTTCATCTGCTATGCCTTCAATGAGGCTGAAATGAACAACAGCCACCGCCAATAAGGAAAGCAACTTATGTACCGGGCAAAGGCAACTTGCAGCACTGCATGCATTTGATGTTGCTTTACAGCACTGATGGTAGCTGTAGACTACAGTCGGTCAACAAAATGGCTGCCATCACCGTGGATACAGGAAATAACATGAGTGCAGAGACTGCCGCTTACCCAGCATCCTGTAGTCCTCCCTGGCTTTGTTGGCACGGAAAAAAGCCTGAATTTTAATAACACTGGCAATCTGCAATGTGAAGGGCAATCAATTACACCAAACATTTCCATTCTAAACCCATTCCTTGTGCTTCAAGCGTTCAGCTGGCAGCGCACATTACACGATGAATCCAATATTCCCTTTTACCTATAGCTCCTGACACACAGCTGACAGCATGAAGCATTGTGTATCTGGTCAGAGGTGCAATGTGTTACCAGCGCTAAAAACACTCAGAGAAATGACTTACATTCCGTCTGAAAAAACGGAGACGCTCGCGATACCTTTTCTTCGCCAGCCACATTCTCGCTAGAGACTGGATCTGAAAGAAAATGGAAAGAATAATAGTTATTGAAAGTATTTATACAATAATTCTCTCAGCTGTCCTGTATTAGCGTGATCAGAGAAATGGTAATCAATATAATGTGATCAATGTTGAAATCAGACACTTGTGTGCTTCTGAACTGAGCATTACACTTCTCCCAGCAAGAGAACTAATAATATACCACTTTGGCTACCCAACAAAGCCATCAATCAGACTGCACCCACATACATATATATGTCATGTTATATCATCTCATGATAGCTCCCTCTTCACAGGACATACAGCTCTCCTCTACATTAAACAAATGCTCAGATCCACATTACATGACATCCCCCAGGCTGCACCCACTCTCTGGAATACCCTTCCTTGACCATTAGGGCTATCCTCAGTCCTGGTAGTAACACTGCTATGTGACTGATCATACAGAGCACTGTTACCATATACTCTGTCTCTCTCCATAGTACCATCCCCTCAGTCCTGGTAGTAACACTGCTGTGTGACTGATTATACACAGCACTGAGCACTGTTACCATACACCCTGTCTCTCTCCATAGTAATATCCCCTCAGTCCTGGTAGTAACACAGCTGTGTAACTGATCATACACAGCACTGTTACCATACACCCAGTCTCTCTCCATAGTAACATCCCCTCAGTCCTGGTAGTAACACTGCTGTGTGACTGATCATACACAGCACTGAGCACTGTTACCATACACCCTGTCTCTCTCCATAGTAATATCTCCTCAATCCTGGTAGTAACACTGCTGTGTGACTGATAATACATAGCACTGAGCACTGTTACCATACACCCAGTCTCTCTCCATAGTAACATCCCCTCAGTCCTGGTAGTAACACTGCTGTGTAACTGATCATACAGAGCACTTAGTGCTGTTACATGCACCGGTGTGATATATAGCAATTCCCCTAATGTATCAAACAATATCTTATATAGTGTAAGATTGTGGTCAGGACCCTCTTACACAGCCAATCATGTTATAATGATTGTTAAAATCGTAAAGCACTACATAATATATAGGCACTACATAAAAACCAGATTACTAAATGATAAATCTGAGTACTCTATAGCTTTGGTCACAAGTTGTCGAATACCCATATAGAGAAAAACTGAAGAGCTCATTAAAAGCCACAAACAAAAAAAATACAAAACAGGCTGCAGAAAAAAATCAAACTCACGATAAACAACCACACACTGTATATGACTGACCACGACCGCAAAAATTTTACTTGTGCACACACAACCAGTCAACAGAATATTCAATGAAATGGGTTCTTTGTTGAAAGGCTTAAAAAAGGGCAAATATCCAACTTTACAAAATAAAAAACAAAGGATTGTTTTACCTTAACAACCGCATCCACATTACGACGTAAATAGCTCAATCTCCGTAGATAAGCTCGCCGCTGCCTGTAACCGCGCCAATGTGCCTGGTGACAAAACATTTATCTTTAAAGTTGAATACATAACACCCTCTTTCATAAGTTACAAGACTTAACGACTTTGTCACCAAAAAAGATAAAACGATACTGCAAATTTCTTTTATTTTAAGATTCCATGCAATGTTTTCCAGCTGAAATGATTTCTCAGTGTGCTGAAGACTAGAGAAATCAAAACCAAAGTAACCGGACATATTTCTTAAACTGCTGTATCTATGGTGTCCTACAGAAACATCCATAACATAGAAAGTGACGGCAGATAAGAGCCACACGGCCCATCCAGTCTGCCCAGTTGTTCATTTAAAACTATACTTAACCTAGATCCTGGTAATTTAGTGTAAATATATATATCCAAAGCATTCTCAAACCGTTGTACTGTGAGAGTCTCTACCACCTCAGATGGGAGGTCATTCCACTTATCTATCACCCTTTCAATGAAGTCATTTTTGCGCACATTTCCTCTGAATCTACCACCCTCCAGTTTATACACATGCCCCCATGTTCTACTAAATGTCTTCAAAAGAATAATGCCCGTTGGTACGGATGTAGCAAGATATATAAATAGTTTGCGTTTAATGGCGAGAGTGTGTATCGCTCAGACATGGATGGGGAACACAGCCCCGAATGTGAGAGATAGGGTGTGACGGGAGTGCGCCACTTTGGGGCATGAGAGATTTGTAATGGATAAACGGAAAGCTAGAGAGAAATTTGATAGAATTTGGAGTCGCTGGGAGGAGGCTGACTGCATCCTTGATTTGCGGGAGAGTGAGCTAGAAGAGGGGTAAGGTTTCATATTGTGGTTAATAATTCTAACTTGGTAGTAGTAGAAAAGGCACCTAAAATAGTCATATAGGCGCAAGGATAGGTGGCAGGCGGGCTGGACAGGAGGCTTAGGTTATTTTTTTGTTTTGTTAGTAAGGGGTAGTTGTTGGATAATTCTGACAAGGGGTGTGGGCATTCTCTTTAAGGTATATTTATGTTTGAGTTGGAAGTGGTTTGGGAAAGTGTAACAAGTTCTACATGTTGTTATTTACATGTATTGGTACATGTGCAGAATATGTGTGTTATTGGTGTGCATCAAGTGTATTTGTGATATGTTATATCTTGTACCATGTAATTGACTGCAATAAAAAAAAAAAAGAATAATGCCCACTCCTGTACATGGTTACACCCCTTGATAGATGTGAAAGCTGGTTTCATATCTCCCTTTCCCTAAACCACTATATATCGGTCAATGGAACTTCCTTTATTCCTCTGAAACTTTTGAACTCTGCGGTTCACACAAGATATCACTCCCTACCCGAAACTGTGACTTAATTAATCAGGGAATGTTGGACACTCTCTGTACATTTTAAATGTATCCCCCTCCTTTCTGCAGAACCCTTTCATGCAATTGCAGAATTCTGCGATCGTCCACTTCCACTGCCTGTCAGCCATACTGACATTTCCCATAATCCTCGACTCCTATCCCCATCCATGTGATCACAGCTTCCAATAGGCTTCAGTGAACACAGCAGTACACACCTGTATCAATGTCACAGCAGGCACCTGTTGGCGAAGCAGGTGCGTCTGCTCGGAGAAGGCCCTACGGACCAAGTAACCCCTCATGCGCGCCTGCAGCTTCACCAGCATTTCCGTGCTGGCCTCCCACTGCTTCTCCCGCTTGAAGCCGCTTGTCACTCTGTTGATGGCAGACTGTAAAATCCACAGGGTTAGT
This sequence comes from Limnodynastes dumerilii, assembly GCA_011038615.1. NCBI lineage: Eukaryota > Metazoa > Chordata > Amphibia > Anura > Limnodynastidae > Limnodynastes > Limnodynastes dumerilii. Next base: position 411,633 of record WWET01000303.1, read on the forward strand.
ATCCATTCTGCATTTGCCGTTAAAGAAAACGGACGTATTACAGCAAGCCCGGCCAACCCGTGGCTTCCCAGGTGTTGTGAAACTAAAAGTCCCAGCATGCTTTAACTGCATGGCCATAGCATCAGTGGTTACTATATGGGCTACATCCCTGTGATTGCCATCCAATGGCGTAGCAGGAATATTCATAAGATCTTTATCCAATGACTCACCTGAATTTCCTCCCGGGACAGGTGTGTGGTGTTGGAAGTAAAGCCTGGTGGCTGATCCCACGTCCCCTCAAACGTTCGTAGGTGGAAGAAATAGTCGCTCCTGTCCTTAATCTTGTGTCTGACCCAATAATTCTTTGCATCACCTGCATTTTGCAGCACAAAACACAAGAGGGCAGCACAAAAACCAGTCAGTAAGTTCAAGCAATTCTTCTCCAGGAAAAAGTGCAGAGTCAGGGGTGTGGATACGTCTTACTTCTAGAGCATGGAAATAATACGGCTTCCAAAAACAGAGTGTCCTCTTTGATTTACACAGCGATTCAACTCTAAAGGTTTTGCAAATGTATTTATTTATTTTTGAACGGGTGTTCTCTCTATGCTATAACTAATCAGACACACACCACCACAAGGGGTGTAAACAAATTATAACATGGTCTCACTAATTCAATGGGAATTATGTCTTGCCGTTATTATCTCAGCGTCACCAGTTCCAAGCTAACTGACCTTAGACAATGCAGTCTCCACCAAAATGACTGCCTAAGTATGCCTGGTGCAGTATGGAGGCTCAGTGAGTAGCACTTGTGTCTCACAGCGATGAGGTCATGAGTTTGATTCCCGGACTAGGCCTTATCTGTGTGGAAATTGTATATTCTCTCCGTGTCTGTGTGGGTTTCCTCCGGGTGCTCCGTTTTCCTCCCACACTCCAAAAACATGCTGGTAGGTTAATTGGCTGTCGACTAAATTAACCCGTGTGTGTGTGTGTGTGTGTGTGTTAGGGACCTTAGTATAGGGCAGGAACTGATGTGAATGTCTAATGTTTTCTGTAAAGCGCTGGAGACCATTTGTGGCTCTATACAAATTAGCTTTATTAATAAATAATAATAATAATAATGTAGTCATTGGTTCATACCTCGTTTTCTCTTCGACTCCATGATTCCACCAAGTTCAGCCTGATAAGCTTCGGCGCAGTCCCTCACAAGACCACTCAGCAAAGCATCTGGGTTACGTAGGACGCGCAGTGTCTGAGACGCAATGCCTTCCTTGATGGCTTGGTTAGCAGCCGCAATCCCCAAAGCCACTGTTCAGAAGAGGAAAAGAAGAATATAGTCTACAATTACCTGGGATGTAGAGAATGGAGACAAATGATCACATGTGAAAGGGAATAAAATCTTCACCAATCAGGGCCCGTAACATTGCAGAATAGAACTGGATTATATGCCAAGTGTTTGTCCGCAGTGGTCTGGAAAAGTCTGGGATTTTTTTTTGTTATTATTATTATTATAACAATAAAGTCACAAGTTTGACGTGGATTAGTTGCTGCACATATTACGCTAGTGACAAATCACTATATATGAATTCAACAAAGTGTATAAAAGCCGTTAGCACCCACTTTTCTGGGCCCGGACATTCTCCTGGTTGGCTTGAGATATGCATTGCTGAATCTCCTCCAGCCAGAGCACTGCCGAATCGTCTCGTGTCACCTGAGTCAATGAAGAAAAAGATCAAAATAACTATATCTGGCTATAGCGATATTTATCTTTATCTATTATTTCTGCTGCATCTGGATTCAATGGGTTTTGTTTCTGCGATTGCATTAGACACTATGGGCTGGATCCAGACCTTGATAAGTGCATGAACTTAGTTACTCCTGGGCTAAACAATGTTGAATTCAGGGGGAGCCAAGTTAATTGTATCCTTAGCATGCAGGGATATATCTTTGAATTGCTTACTGCACACAGATACTGAGCAGCTTTACTATCACACTGTTATTTAGACTTGGGCTGGGAAACATCGCCTCTCAACTCTAATACTGTTTGCAGCAGATTAAATAACATGGCTCCCCTGAAATGAACATGGTTTAGCCCAGGTGCAACTAAGTTCATGCACTTAACAAGGTCTGGATCCAGCCCTATGGGCCAAATCTAGACTTAAGAATGACAGCGATTTTATGCATGCTGCATGCGTAAATTTGGCTGTATGAACGTACTGCCCATGTGCACAGCAGATGAACTCTGACCGTATGTAACTTGTTCATAACTACGTAAGAGGGGACATATCATCCCTACGCCAGCTGAAATTACGCATTGTAGGTGGAGATAAGCATTTAAATTGTACAGTATGGGCAGGGTTAGGCAGTTATGTACGATAAAAGCGATACGTACGACTGCAGATGCGCAAGGAAAGGTTAAGGTAGGGCTTGGAACTCGTAAATCAGCTAAATTACGTGCATTCGAGGAGAGGGCCCACGGAGTGCATTATACTTACGACTGCGAAACTATGCTACGCAATCAGACTTAAAGGGAACTTAAGTCTGGATCCGGCCCTATGTATTTCAGAAATGGACAAAAATATATATTCTGTATAACACAGATTCCCAAACTTCAGGGAGCACTAACAGTGCATGTTTTCCAGGTCTCCTCACATAACCACAAATTATATAATGATTACCACCTGTGGAAATTTTTAATTGCGTCAGTCAGTAACGACCAAACCGGTGCCCCAGCCCCAGAACGCCTTTAAAGATACTTCATTTTAAACACACAACGCCAAAATACTGGCAGAAACTACAAGGTGTGGTACCTCCTTTTTGTGCCGTAGCGCGCTGGTCAAGAGCTGGTGATAAAGGTTGGCAATTGGAAGAGTGACCTCCGTTAGGCCAGCAGACGGCATCAGGAGAGCAGTGAAGGTCTTCTGTGGGTCGTTCTGTTCAAGAGCCTCGTTAATGAGGCTTACAGCCAGGATTTCTGGAGGAAAGAAGGTCAAGAAGCGCACAAGCACGTTAAGCTTTGCCGATTCACAGGGGCCACTTGTGTGTAGATGCCTTTAGGTGCCTGGAAGACCTAGGCCTGCCATACTTACTGTCTTGTTCTTCTTGCGTGTGGAGGTTAATGCTGTTCACACAAGACTGAAGATCATTCCAGCTAAAAAACTCAGAAGGTCCCTGGGAGCGACGCTTCCTCTTGGCCAGTTTGTTAAAATACCTAATAATGAATATACAATAAATGAACTAAACAGCTGCCATAGTTCCACAAATATAGATTCAGAGGGCCGTATTCAGAGAACCGTCAGCGAAAGGTTGGCGATTATAAGCACAGGCATCGCAAGGCAACACCCGACACTCACCTCACACGGACAGGTTGACTGTGATGTACGAGTGCTTCCACCACCCTTATCATTAAGTGTGCATTTGCAAGCGCAATACTCCCGTTTGTGCGTATCTAACTAACCGCCCCGTCCTCAAACTGTCATTTAAATGCCTCCCCCCCACCCACTTTCACGTATCGGTCTCTGGGTGGATAATAACCACGCCTCTCCGTACGTATTTTCTCACGTGCGATTCACAAGTCCGTGCCTAAAGGACTTCCGTGCGTAAAATCAACGTAGACAGTGTACATTTTGTTACTACACACGCGCAGTTCATCAGATCCTTAAAAATACGCACGGGAACTTCCCAACACCCGACACACACCTCACACGGACGGGTTGACGGTGATGTACGAGTGCTTCCACCACCCTTATCATTAAGTGTGCATTTCCAAGCGCAATACTCCCGTTTGTGCGTATCTAACTAACCGCCCCGTCACCGCGCCCTCCAACTGTCATTTAAATGCCTCCCCCCACCCACTTTCACGTATCTGTCTCTGGATGGATAATAACCACGCCTCTCCATACGTATTTTCTCACGTGCAATTCACAAGTCCGTGCCTAAAGGACTTCCGTGCGTAAAATCAACGTAGACAGTGTACATTTTGTTACTACACACGCGCAGTTCATCAGATCCTTAAAAATACGCACGGGAACTTCCCGCAAAACCGGTTCTCTGAACACGGCCCAGAATCCTTAAAAGGTTCAGTGAGAAGTTCATTAAGGAGAACATTTCTGCATCACCTCTGCATGTTCTCCTCCTCCACATCAGCCAGACCGAGAGCCGGACTACCCAGGTTGGTCCAGAAGCCATTCAGATCTCCTGCGCCTAAGGCTCGGTTGATTAGCGCCACGGCAGAGAGCATTTCCACAGCCACAAACAGCTCTTCTTGCACCAAGAACTCCTGTTTTGGCAAAAGCATTGATGTAAGAGATCCTTTTCCATTATACAAACAGATTAGTATTTCAGATCAGTTCCAGAGACGGTTGACTCATCCTGATGTAAAACGTGCTGGATGGACCTTGCCCACCAACGGACTGACATATGGTCTATGCTCCTTTCCGCTTGACGTGTTCTAAGAAACGAGAACAAAGAGGGAGTACAGCTCACCCGAGGACTCTGAGCCTGGAGGATGGAAAGCTCCTGCTGGTACAGCTGTGACGCGAAAGGGTAGACATCCGGCAGTTGGGCGTCTGGATTTGAAAGCTCTTTCACGGTCTCTGTTGCGTTTCCGTTGCGTAGAGCTTTGTTGATACGAGAGATTGATAACTCCACTGATGTGAGTGAGATGAAATAAGACGTAAAGAATAATAGTTATAGACCACCCTTTAATAAGTGTTTAGCTAGACTTGAGTAAGCACAGGAGACAAAATATAGGACACATTTTGCACTGTGGAGAGTTTGACTACACACTACGGCCTGGATTCACAACACCGTATCGATAGTAACCACTAAGTGTGCGTGGTAGCTATTTTACGTAATCGATCGGTCTTTAAAGACTGCATATACGACAGCCCAGGCACACAGTCACCAAGAATCAGTGCTGGAACATTATTAACATTGTAAACCACTCTGAATAAATATTTTAAAATTTTGGTGGAAAAGATCCCACTAGCGAAATATTATAAAATCAAACCGTGTTTATAAAAGAAAAAGTGATTAATATACAGAGAAAAAAAATCCTTGGTGCTATAAATATCTACTAACTAATAAGTTCTTAACTCAACTTCTATTTGCCCATAAATCCTAATATGTGTAACCTTCAATAATTGAATAAGTGTATAGTCAGTGTAAGGCCGGCCATACTCTAGAGCGATTATCAGTCCCAGCAGGGGGTGGGCCGATAAACGGGACCGATAATCCTAGCAGAAGAGGGGAGGGGGAGAGTGCTCTCTATGTTGCTGATGCTTTATATCTATGTATATAGCTGCTCTGAAGGTATACTTTAAAGCTGTCAGAGCAGCATAGCACATAGATATACAGCAGCGGCTATTGCATGTAGTATTACAGATAAGAATCAGCCAAAGCCGCGCTTCACCCAGTTTCGGCTGATCCCTGTCTGTACTACTCCTGCAGTAGCCGCTGCTGTATATTTATGTAATGTGCTGCTCTGACAGCTGTAAAGTATACCTTCAAAGCTGTCAGTGCAGCTTTGTACATAGATATAAAGTAGCAGCAGCTTTGAAGAACAGGGAGTCATTCAGCTTGCTGATTGGCTCCTTTAAAATATCGGGATTTAACTGAAACATGCTGAAAGATCAAATAATCGCACCAGAGCGTTTCAAAATTTGATCTGTACCATACACTAGAGCGATTATTTGCCTGATACACTATGATTATATGTGCTGTATGGTCCACAATATCCCGCAGAGGTCCTCAGACTCCAAATACCGGAGTATTGCTTAATAATTGTCAATTGACCCTAGCTCCGAATACTATGTGGAGTGAGGTGGCTCAGTCTATAGTAATTCTATCAATAACGCAGTAATAGGATGGGCTGTCTACACTCCATATTGATCTCCTCCTTCTTAGTATGGAAGGGGAATGTCAGGATAAGCTATGTAGTGGCAATACCCCTGGTAAAGAGGCAATGTTATCACTGTCAGGTGTTGCAAATAGAACAAGACTCCATGACGATGCGCGTTTCGCTCTACAATGCTTTTCAAGGCATCCGTCGACATATTGAAAAAAATAACTGTAGTACTTGAAGATTTCAAAATTTAACCTGACTTTCTGTTGTCAGTCATCAAACTTTCAACCCCTCCCCCTCACATGCCATACACTCCCAGCACTAACTGGCATGCTCTCTGCTTGCATTTTGATTGGCAGCATCTACGCCAGCTTGTAGCTCCTCCTTCTCTAAAAGGTCCATATAGCTCAGTTCCTGAAACACAGATAGAGGATGTTTTTACATATACTTCTGCAAGTCCATTTGAAGACACTGCTAGAGCACAGGGTACAGTAATGGGTAAAGGAAAGCCCTTTAACAGGTAGCATAACCTAGACTGCCCTATAGGTTGCGCCAATTACTGGTTCAATGACCAATGGATAGGATACGTGCAGTCTCGTCCCAAAATAAAACATGACAGAGTTAAGGGGTTAAACTAATGACATTTGCCATTTTCATTGGTTAAAGCTTATAGGGTGTTAGATTTTTACTGTCTAATTGTTGAATTTCAATTTGATGAGTGCCACAAAGCAGAGACTAGAGGAAGTAACATGTATAGCTTGGAGCAGAGAAGGGACAGGGGGGATATGACAACAGCTTTCACATATACCCAGAGGTGTAACCAGGTACAGGAGGGGGCATCTGTCAAAGGAAGGGGTGTAACAGAACACAAGGACATGTGTAAAAACGGCTTGGTGGTAGATTCAGATGAAATGTGCGAAAACATTACTTCACTACAAGGGTTGTTGATAAGTGGAATAGCCTCCCATCTGTGGTGGTAGAGGGTGACACAGTAGAACACTGTTAACATGCTTGTGATCCAGCTCCTAAACCTTACACAAAATTGAGGGTAAAATAAGGTCCAGGCTCATTGGAGCTTTAAATAAAGAACTGGGCAGACTGGATGGGCCGTGTGGCTCTTCTCTGCCGGCACTTTCTACCTTTCTATGGAAAGTATCTGCATGGTGATTGGCTAACACCTATATTTGTATCTTTATAGGGAATCAGAGCCTTTGAATCTTATGTAACACTATTAATGGTGACAATCAGTTTGAATAGAGAGGGCCGTATCCACAGATCCGTTAGTTCTATGTAATTATACGCACGCACGTTGCAAGCCACCACACAACACTACCCTCACACAGACGCCTTTACATAGACTTCCGCCACTATAGGGCACCCTTATCTTTACGTCTGCATTTACGTGCGTATAATATTTACGTACGTGCGTATGTAGCTAATCACGCCCTCAACTGGAGTACGGATTTCAACCACGCCCCTCTGTACATATGTCCCCAAGTACGTGCCTAATAGACTTCCGTGTGTAAAATCAACGTAAATAAAAGTTACTACACATGTGCTGTTACCCCGAACATAAAAATACGCACCGAACTCCACGCAAAAACGGATCTGTGAATACGGCCTAAAGTCATTATGTAACAATACTAACAAGGGCCTTTTGTTCCCGGTCACTGGCAAGTTGTTCTAGATAATAATCAGGGTTCTCCCGCTGTAACCGGCGCAGTAACAGGGCAGGGTCTTGCAGCGCGGCATACAGACCCAGCGCATCTTTCCTCTCCAGGGCTTCATCCACATACTCCAAAGCGGCATGCACTAGATGAGATCATAGAAATACGAACATTCATTATAAGCAGTGCAAGAGAAGAGGCGACATTACTATGTCAATTACCCACAATGCATAGCACGTGCAAGGTTACCATTGACTTTGTTGACGTTCCCCTGTATCTCAGCTTGTGTCAGGCAGTGGTCATATATATCCTGGCTGTCTGATATATTCTGAGCACCCTGCAAAGACAAGAGAGTATTATTCCATGAAACAGTGTAAAACAAAACAAAAAAAAAAAATACAATACAATACAATCCATTAATGGGTAACAGATCACATGACCAAAAAAAAATGTATTGCTTGCACGATGGGTGCAGACTAAGCAAAGACTACATTACCCATAAGCCCCTCTTGATAGCTCAGAGGAATGCACTGTCTACAACTCAAGGGTTGCAATTAGTTCCTTGCCTTATTCCGGGCGTTTGCCATCTTTGTGGCCTTGGCTTGGTAAAGCAATTCCTGGTACACTTCCGCCAACTTCTCCTGAAGGTTCACCATCATGGCATTTGGATTCCGCAACGCGGCCATGGTGTCTTTCGTCACCCTTCTCTCCACCGCCTCGTTGATGGCGATGACGGCAGCGTGCACTGGGACGCAAAACGAGAAGCTGCATATGAGTGGAGTATTACGGATATCCCATTCTGACTCTTACATAGAGAGGATGAGCGATCCCCGTGTTTTGGGTTATCTTCTAAATGTTTGTTCCTCTTCAAATGTTTAGTTTTGGATTTTGGTGTCTTTCGTCACCCTTCTCTCCACCGCCTCGTTGATGGCGATGACGGCAGCGTGCACTGGGAACGCAAAACGAGAAGCTGCATATGAGTGGAGCATTACGGATATCCCATTCTGACTCTTACTTACATAGAGAGGATGAGCAATCCCCGTGTTTTGGGTTATCTTCTGAATGTTTGTTGTGCTTTGGTTCTTGCAAAAATCCCCTTCAAATGTTTAGTTTTGAATTTATTTATTTTTTACAAAAAATTTATAAATGAATTAAAAATAAAATAAAAAGTAAAATCATGTCATTTGTACGTGTTATTGCAACTAAAGTATTATTACCATCAATAATATTAATTTCCAGTCATATTGGACCACCTCACAATATTGTTTTCACCAGTATCAGTTAAAGGCTGCAACAGCTAAACTAAGGGACAATGCAGCAGCAGAAACACCGGCCATTGTAATAGAACAGAGCACATCTATGAATCATAGTGACAGCAGTGACATACAGGATGGCAGTTTAATAAACAACAGGTGAAAAGAAACGCATGGACATATACACAGAGGACTCAAATGGACATAGACTTTATACACTCCTACAGCAAATCAGATTCGGGGGTGTGTTCTGATTGGCCTCAGATCTGATGGTCATAAGAAACGGCAAATAGGGAGGAGGACTAGTCTAATACAGCATGGTATAGATTCCTAAACACACTGGATAAAACATCTCCGGAAAAATTGCATTTTGCTTCGATTTGAGATCCGAATTTGGTGGTAGGGGGCCCTGCCTCTGAAATCAAAAATTCAAACCTATCAGATTTAACACAATCCAATTCACTTGCACTGGATGCAAAATGTAATCCCTGACCAATTGTGGAACTTATTATTCTACCAATTGTGCTTTCTGAAAGTGGACATATTGAATACTGCAAAAGGACTATTATAAGGAGCATGCATATTAACATATAACTTGCAGCTTCCCAGGTAACAATAATTATATCAAATAAGATTCTTAGAGCAACATCGGTTGCATGCAGGGATTGGGATATTAAGACAGCGGTATGTTACCCATAGCAACCAGATTCTTGCCATCATTGTTTAAAATGTTTGGTAAATGAGTCATAATCTGATTGGCTGCCATTGGAAACATCTCCACTCTTCCTGGGCCCAAGTACACAAGACGTTGTAACGGTTCCTCACCTGCCGCTTCGTCTACAGACAGCTCGTTAGCCAGGATCCCTCCGATCTTGCTGAACGCCGGCATCTGGATGCCATACTTGTCTAACTCACACTTCATGTTATTGATTTCTTCCTCTGCAACGACAACAGCAGCATTGAGAAACCAGAGAAGAACGTAACTTGCTGAGTATACTAGAGTAACATTACCAGGGACACGAGACTGAACGCTGCTATGGCTACGCGAACACTGGCAGCACCAGAGGAGCGGAGTGAGAGCATGGTCCCTCCTCTGGTTACAAGTAATAAAGGACCGGATCCTAATTTAATGGTGACACGTGAGCAGCAGGGGATGGAGCATATATAAGGATCAAGGGCCTGATTCAGAGGCTGAAAATAAGAACTTAAAGTTACACCTGGGCAAAACCATGTTGATTTCAGGGGGAGTCAAGTTAATTTTATTCTATGCATGCAGGGAGAATGCTTTGCTTTTACTTATTGCACACAGATACCTGATCAGCTACACTTTTAAACTGCTAATTAGACTTGAGCTGGGAAACATCACCTTTTAACTATAATACTGTTGCAACAAATTAAATTTGACTCCCCTGAAATCAACATGGTTTAGCCCAGGTGTAACTTTAAGTTCTTATTTTCAGCCTCTGAATCAGGCCCCAAGTGTAGGTCACCGGTATGAGGACCTTCATTTCAAAAATACCATCGTACTACTGCCGGAAGTATATGTTTTAGAAAGCGACGGTGATGAGACTCCTAGAGTCACAAAGAGTCATCCACAGAAAGGTGTTCAACCTAACCCTGCCCTTAACCCTTTCCTAACCCTCCCTTTCCAACAGTCTAACCCTGAACTTTCCCTTGTTTAGCCCTAATCCTAACTCTCCATGCCCCGCAGCCTAACCCTAACTCTCCATGCCCCGCAGCCTAACCCTCCATCCTTCCCCTTAAGCCCTAACCTTTAACCCACCACAACCCTTATCTGCCACAGTCTTACCTCTTGGGAAGGGGAAAAAAGGTTCCCGGTCCCAGTAGCATATCTCTATTTTCAGCCTATTGAGCACAATGACACAGCCGTCATTCAACTGGCGGCTGCATCATGATCGAAATACGGCTGCTCGGACAGACAACTGCATCCCATGAGGTTCAACTGTAAGGGCTTAAGCTGGCCATACACTAGAGCGATTATCGCCCCAAACACCCAATTATCGGGACAAAAAAAAAATAAAAAAATCGCTCTAGCTAATGGCCAAGATCAATTTTTGGGATTTTTAAACATGTTTGATATTTAAAGGGAGCCAATCAGCAAGCTGAATGGTTTCCTATCCCTGTAATAGACCTTGCTGCAGAGCTATGTACAAAGCTGCGCTGTGTGAAGTGCGGTTCTGGCTGATCCCTGTCTGTACTACTCCCTGCAGATATATGCACTATGCTTCTCCGACAGCTTTGAAGGTAGACTTCTAAGCTGTCAGAGCAACTTTGTACATACATTGTACAGCTTTGTACATACATAGCTCTGCAGCAGTGCCATAGAGAGCTCTGCCCCTCTCCTCTCTTCTGCTAGGATGATCGGTCCCAGCAGAGGAGGTGTATGATGCCGATAATGGGACATTTCCCTACCGAGAAATTGGCCCATTTATCGGCTCACCCCCGGCTGGGACCGATAATCGTCCTAGTTATGGCCAGCTTTAGTCAGGCCCTCACTGTACAATTTAAATACCTCCCACCCTGCCAACATGCGGAAATGCTTTAAAATGCCACCCCAACTCGACATCGGAATGAAGGTCCGGATTCATAGTTACGTAGTTTTCGTCTTATGTGCGTTGTTTTAAGAATTGACCTGCTACGCACTATTTACACTATCTAAGTACCATTTCTGTTCGTAGATTGCGTAAGCGCGATCTTTAGACAGAAATGCTACGTAGATAGCGTAAATAAGCTACTACGTATGCATAGTAGCTCAATTCTTAAAACAACGCACATAAGACTAAAACTACGTAACTGTGCAGCCGGACGGAATTATTAGTGTGTGCACACAAAGATGGTGGTCATTTTCCAACATGTATTAAATCTGGATCCGTTCCAAAGTTCCTATCTAAGAGATACAAAAACCCCGAAGTACCAAAGACACCTACACGAAATTTGTCTCATGCATCAAACACTTTTACTATCCGTCATTCATTTAAAAGCTACATAGGTTTTGGATTAACTAGTACAATACCGGCCTTTACCCAAGAGCAATGGGAGACACCAAGGCTGATTAGTAAATACAATGACGCATCTAATCGATCTCTTCCTTAATGCTTAAGATGAAGCCGTCTACTTACCTGTAAAATTCACTTTCCCATATAAATCCTGGATTTGGGGAGCCAATCCCAATTTAAATAGATATAAACTGCAGAGAGAGATTAGCATCAGCTCATCAATAGCGAAGAAACACGAGGAATACAAATCAGTTATATCATTAGGACAGGGGTTCCCAGACTGTGCTCTGTGAGGAGTTTGTGTTCAGCACCTATGTAGGCTCTAGGTGAAAATACATTTAGTGCTCTCCTGATAAGTGCTCCGTGACTCAGAGCCACTCTGATTTTTAAGTAGTTGGCGCATTCTATCTCCCTGCAGCTCTTAAGTGAGTCCCGTGCTGGTCAGAGCACAGGAGTTGCAGGGAGAGGCATGAAGTGACAGCATACTACTACTGTGCGATGGCCAGACTACTCGGACATGAGGAGTTGCCGAGAGTCTGTACTACACTGTCTCCAACCCCTACTCTATTTCATGTGCCCCTGTGTTTCTTCAACCCCATATTCTTCCCTCCGTGTCTCTCTAACCCCCACTCTCTCACCATGTCTCTTTCTAACCCATACTCTCGCTCTCCAACTAGGTGCATCTATCCACCCCCCCTTCCCATCACTAACCATTTTAACGAATATCTTCCCTCTCCCCGTGGCTCTGTAGCAGTAGCAGTCCAGACCCCTCCGTATAACTAAAGTCTGGATTGGTTAGAGCGTGTTCTGATTGGATATCACTGTGCTCTCTGAATGCGCAGGGAGGAAAGGCATTTTGAACAGTTTAAAACACCTGTATGTCACTAGGGGTCTGATTGAAAGTTACTATTAACAAAAAAAGAACAAGTCTACCCCAGGATATTAAACCATTTTGCAAAACGAGGGTGAAAAAAGAGCAATAAAATATTTAGTGTTCAGGTAAAGAAACCATTTTGATTCTGCTTTTATTGTAGACTGCAGTTTAAATTTGATCTGGGATTGTCACCTATGAACTTGTATTCTATCTGCATAGTTCAATGTGGTTTTCCGAAGGTGCGGATTTACTCTCGACTCAATGGGATGAAGACCCCAGAAGTGGTTTAAGAGATCTTACCTGAGGGCATGAATGCAG
>WWET01000303.1:459210-476712 GCA_011038615.1 Limnodynastes dumerilii
TAGGGAAAGGGGGATATGCTAGAAGGGGTATAACCTGTTACAGGAAGGAGAGTGGGATATGATAGAAGAGTTATAACCAGGGAGAGGAGGATATGATAGAAGGGGTATAACCAGAGACAGGAAGGAGAGGGGGATATGTACAAGGGATATAACCAGGTACAGGAGAGAGAGGGGGATATGATAGAAGGGATATATACAGGTACAGGAGGGAGAGGGGGATATGATAGAAGGGATATAACCAGGTACAGGAGGGAGAGGGGGATATGTACAAGGGATATAACCAGGTACAGAAGGGAGAGGGAGAATGATAGGAGTATAACCAGGTACAGGAGTATGAGGGGTGATATTATAGAAGAGTTATAACCAGGTACAGGAGAATCCCTAAGGTCTAAGACCATCATGGATTTAAACAAATAAATAATGTGCACACGGGATGAGCTGAGTGGCTCTTATTTGCTGTCAGAATCCGAGCTGCTATCAGCTTTACATCCTACGAATCTGCTCTGATTAACGCCCTGCATGTAGAAAGTCCTATGCAGCTGTCTGTACTTGAAACACTAAAAGATAATTCTCCAGTTACAAAACAATAGAGGTCAGCTATGCCTGCAGCATAATACATATTCAGATTTTCCAACACATTTGGGCACTGACAGATGCATTATAAATACCTGTACACTGCAATGGGTTTGCTTTTTACTGTTGGCACTGAGGCCGCCTATTCTCTTTACTGTATTTATAATTATTACCCAGTGCGCTGCTATGACAGTACGGGAGTCAGCGGGATGACCTCTGTCTCTTAATTGCAGACCCTTGTGAATGGAACGTGTATTTATTGTTTACGTGGTCTCTCAGTCAGGCGGAGGCGCAAGCTGTGGACGAGGAGCTGTTCAATGAATATAAATTCAGCGTTGATCAGTTGATGGAGCTGGCTGGACTGAGCTGCGCTACCGCTGTTGCCAAGGTATGATAGAACGCCACGAAACCGGAAAATATCTCCAGATTTGACCTTTTTATTATTATTTGTGTTTGTTTCTTTTTTTATTATGGAACTCCTCACAAATTTTCATTAAACATAGAAAGTGACAGCAGATAAGAGCCACTTGGTCCAATCAGTCTGCCCAGTTGTTTTTTTTTCTATAGTTATACTGACCCTAGATCCTATTTGACCCTCAATTTAATGTAAGAGTTAGTATATTCTTATATTTATTCCAAACATGTTTAAACTGTCCTACTATGTTATTCTCTACCACCTCAGATGGGAGGTGATTCCACTTATCAACTACCTTTTCAGAAGTCCTTTTTCTGCACTTTTTCTTTGAACCTACAATCCTCCAGTTTATACACATGTCCTTATGTCCTAATACACCTCTTCCTTTATATAATGCATCCTCCTGTACCTGGTGACACCTTTTTATATGTGAAATCTGCTATCATATACACCCTGTCCCTTCTCTGCTCCAAGCTATACATGTTTAGTTCTTCTAGTCTCTCTGTGTATATAGTGTGACACAGGCCATGCACCATTTTAGTTGCTCTTCTGTGCTCCAAGCTATACATGTTACTTCCTCTAGCCTTTCTCTGTATGTGGTATGACACAGGCCAGGCACCATTTTAGTTGCTCTTCTCTGCTCCAAGCTATACATGTTACTTCCTCTAGTCTGTCTCTGTATGGTGTGTGACACAGGCCATGCACCATTTTAGTTGCTCTTCTTTGCACAGTCTCTAATGTATTTATGTCTTTCTGGAGATATGGCCTCCAGAACTGATCACAGTATTCCAGGTGAGGCCGCACCAGTGACCTATAAAGTAACATCACTACTTCTCTCCTCCTGGTACTAATTCCTCTCCCTATAAGCATCTGACCGGTCTTTCTCATTGCTCTGTTACATTGCTTGTCTACCTTTAAGTTAGATGAAAGAGTGACTCCTAGATCCCTTTCCTCCTCACAGGTTGTACCTAAAACAAATGATTGAATATCTTTGTGGTAAGCGTTAAAGCCGTGTTGCTTACTCTCCTTGCAGGCCTATCCAGTGAGCTCGTTTGCTTCCAACTTGCCAACAGTGCTGGTGATTTGTGGTCCTGGAAACAATGGGGGGGACGGTCTGGTGTGCGCGAGGCACCTAAAGATGTTTGTAAGTATAAATGCTTTGTAGAAAGACGTTGCAGCGATAACCCAGTTATAGGACCTGATGGACAAACGAATGAAAGAGATCCGTTTGTTTGGTCCAGCGATTGGATCTTGGATATGCCGTCAGTTGAAGCGCTTGTTACCTAAACACAGCTTGACCCTCCCTTACTATAAATGAAAATATGAGTAAGAGTAAATAAGTAAGAGTCTTCCTAGCAGGGGTGGATACAGTAAACATCATCTTAAGCATGGGTTCACCCTCCAAAGTTCAAGTTCTCATATCAATTTTTATTCCTTTAAAAAACTGACCAATATTTTTGATGAAGGTTACAAGAATGTAAAGGTAAATCTGTTAAAAGAAGCTGAAGAAATGCAATATGTTGCAACAAATTGGCTGTAATACAATTATATGACAATATATATTTATTCTGAATGATTTAGGCTGATGGGGAGGGTTAAGGTTAGGCTGCAGAGAGGGGGAGGGCTAGTTTGCAGACATGGGATGATTAAGGTTAGGATTATGACTCTGGAGACACTGTAATGGCTTCTCGCTGCAAACTGCCAAAAACTGATGGAAAACACCACTTCATTGACTCTGGGTACTCCCAAATGCAATTGGAGCCCCTGTTATATAGACAAACCATTACTCTAACCTTAAAGGTAACCACTGGATATACTCAGTCCCTGTAACACGCTTACACCTTATTACAGTCCTGCCGTGTTTAAGGTTGTGACCTGCTTTTCCCTCACAGTTGTAAAATTGGAAGCAATATACTGTTGTAGTTGATCAGTTGTAGTAATGTATTCATTTTTGTGTCTGCGTATCCTGAAAATCATGAATTAGAATAACATTAAACATTCATGTATATTGGAAGAACATTATTGTTGGAACTTAAGGCTTTCGTGTAGTTGCAAAGGCATTAAAAGCTCTTTTCCTCCTCCACAGGGATATGAACCGGTCATATTTTACCCTAAGCGCACTAACAAGACACTGTATGAGAATTTGACTACACAGTGCAAGAAAATGGACATCCCTTTCCTGTCAGAGTTTCCACAAGAGGTGCATTATTTTCTTTATGTATGTCCCCTCAAATATCATTTCCTAAGAAACCTACAATGGGACTGATCTGTTCCACTGTGGCTTCTTTAGGTGGAGTAGCCACTAGCCAACAGTCGGATCAAATATTTAGAAGGGGGCACGTGATATAAAACACCCATCACATGAACATTCCAGCACACTATATATTATTTATGTACAGTAATAATGTTCTGCTTCCAGGCAGAGGTCATCGATGGAGCCTACCACTTGGTCGTTGATGCCATTTTTGGCTTTAGCTTCCAAGGTGCTGTCCGAGAACCATTTGGCAGCATCCTGAACACTCTAAAACGTATCACCATTCCCATCGCAAGTGTGGACATCCCATCAGGTACAGCACATAATGGGCTGATCGGCCTGGTAATGGTATAGTGCGGATTCCGGACTGATATGTCAGAGTGCCGGCAAAGAAGGGCTGTTTTGTCTCGAGCTGGGGAAATGTGTACCGAGGTTTACAGTAAATTAATAGTTTTCTTAATCAAGTTTGATATTACAGGATATATTCAATCTATTTTCATTTAGATTTTATTTTAATTTTAAAGCAATAACAACCAAACAATCACACCAATCTGATTTTAAGACACTTAAGGCTTTTTCTTTTAACATTTTGACTATAACGTTAAGGTGACAGTCATGGATTCAAAGGTAATACTTTTAAAATCGTTTTTTTTTTGTGCACCACTTCTTGGTGTAGTTTATAGACAGTTATTAAAAACTAAATAATGATATAATGGAAAATGACCTAATCTACATCACATAAAAAAAGTATATAAAAACAAAACAAAACTATAGGTCTGTGTGATATGATTTCCTTAAAATCTTCCTGTTTATCACCCACCTCCTGCTGAGAGCCATACTCGCTCTAGTGTATGTGCAGCTTTATAGTAGATGCTACGTGAGCCATTCCAACAGCAAAGAGAACATAAACATATTCTTATTGCAGCCCTCGCATTGCAACATGGTCTTGCCCAGGTCAACACTCGCCCCCGGTTTGCACTTAATCTCCAACTCTGCAACAGCCGTATCGTGTCTTTTTTCTAAGCAGCAGCAAAGTAACGCCCCCTTTTTTTGTTTCTAGGCTGGGATGTGGAGAAAGGAAACCCGGAGGGCATTAAGCCAGACATGCTCATCTCTCTCACTGCCCCCAAAAAGTCAGCGGTACACTTCTCTGGGCGCTACCATTACCTGGGCGGGCGCTTCGTCCCCGTGGCATTACAGAAGAAATATAACCTCACTCTCCCAACGTACCCAGATACCGACTGTGTCCTCAAACTGCCTTAAGAGATTCCCAATCTGGGAGGCCGTTACTTACTATAGAGAGAGCGCCGAGCAGCATGAAAGTGTAAATTTAGGGTAAAATGCATTAGTTTTATTTTCCCTGCATACGAAAATCTGCTGCTGGAACCCACAATCTGCTTCTCACCTAATTTTGTAGTGATTTTGATTTTTTTTTTTTTCCAGAATATCTCTAAGAACAAATAAACTATTTCTGCTAAAGTGCTCTGGTTTCTATTTCTATTTAGAAAATGTTTTTTTTACTGTCCCACAGAGTTTAATAAACTTTTATACTGTAAAAACGAATAAAATTCTCATTTAAGAGTAGATCCAGACTTAAGCTAGATACACATGGGCAAGTTTAGTAATGACTTTGTTGCTGTTTTTAGCATACAATTGTGCACAGAAAACACTGAAACAATTCGCCGCTGGATCATTCTTTATTTGTTCCCATCATGTAGTACCACTACTGTCCAGTAAAGGTCAGCGAGACATTGCAAAAATTAGCAGCTCCTAAAAATCCAATTAAATGATCAGAAGCTGTTTCAGATGAATCTGCAGTTGGACAGAACACATGGATAAGAGATCGGCTGAAATTGCCAGAAAGTGTTTTCTGATTGCTGTGAGTGGAAAACGCCTCTGTTTGCACATGCACCGGTGATGTCGCGGTCCGAATCCAGTCCTTTGTAGAGATTGCGGTGTTTGCCAGTACAATGGTCTCTTTTTTTTTGGAGAAGACCATTGTACGGCTGTTAAATGGCGATTCTCCATTTTAGATTTCAGCGGTTTACGGAGCTGCAAAGATTTCTATTTCGCAAAAGTAAACCTTTTGCTAACCTTAACCCTTCCCTTACCCTGCTGCCTGCAGCCTAACCCTCCTTTCCTTAAGTCCTTACCCTAACCTCAGCTGCAGCCGCTGGCATCTAAGTCCTTTTCGCATTATCCACAGCTGTAGGGAATGGGTAGAAATAGGTTCCCATTCCCAATAGTAATTTTCACAGTGGCGAGCATTTTAATCATACAACTACGTCGCGTTCAAAATAAGGCCGTCTGGACCGCCAACGGCCTCCCTTTCTCTATAGCCAACAAATGACAGAAATTTGCCTATAAAATTACATTTTTAAGACTCTTAATATTTCTGTTGCACCATCAGATCGCGCAGACAATATTGTTCTTTTTTTTTTTTTAGGTGGGGATAAATGATACTAGAATGAGTAGTAACAGAGATCCAGATTCAGTTCCGTAGTTTTCATCTTACATACGTTGTTTTAAGAATTGAGCTACTGCGCATGTGTAGTAGCTTATTTACCCTATCTACGTGCCATTTCTGTAGATTCTTTAGACCGCGCTTACACAATTTACGTACAGAAATGGCACGTAGATAGTGTAAATAAGATACTACACATGCTTAGTAGCTCAATTCTTAAAACAACGTACGTAAGGTGAAAACTGTCACTGAATCCGGACCAGAGAGCATAGATATTAAGAGGCCCCTCTCCCAGGCTATAGGGAAGTAGGAGTGTGTCAGACTGATAGATGGAGCTCTACAAGGACAGATTTCCAGTGGTTGGAGCTAATCATAGCTGCAAATACTTTTTATTTTTTTTTACAGTGAAGGCCGACAAGTTAACTACTTGACTGCTTTGATTTTTTTTTTTTAATCATAGGCGAAAATAGTTTTTATATTATGGCCATAGAATTTATGGATAAGGGATTAGGACATGGACAACCAATGGTTCTCCAGGTGTTTCAAAACTACAACTCCCAGCATGCTTTGACGGCATATCTGGCAAAGCATGCTGGGAGTTGTAGTTTAACAACAGCTGGAGAGCCACAGGTTAGCATGCATGTGTATCCGCATCTACGGATCACACACGTAAGAGTGAATCCGGTCCTTAATTTCAAGCTCCTTAAGTCTTTATCAGGCCAATCATTCTCTGATGGGGGTGAGCAGCAGAAATCTCTTTGCGGCTGCTGCAAAAGGTAGAATCCCTACATCTAATGACGAGTCAAGATGTGAATGCTGCCATGCCGACAGGCAAGATTTTACCCCCTAACCCTCCCCTTCTATTACCCTAACCATAACCCTCTATCTCAAGCAGCCTAACCCAGCGTTGGCTAACCTGTGCCACTCCAGATGTTGTGAAACTATAATTACCATAATGCTTTGTCAGGTTTCCACTATGCTTTTGCAGTTAAGGTATGCTGGGACTCGTAGCTTCACACCACCTGGAGTGTCACAGGTTAGCCAACACTGGCCTAACCCTCTATCTTACATAGCCTAGCCCTAACATTAAACCTTTATCTCCCACAGCCTAACCCTCCATCTCCTGCTGCCTAATCCTAACCTTCCATTTTCTAAATAGGGCCACAGGGACCAGAAACTGCTTACCCAACCTGTGCCTCTACAGGTGTTGTTGGACTACAAGTCCCAGCATGCTTTTTCAGTTATCAGCTATGCCTATGCAGTTAAAGCATGCTGGGACTCGTAGTTTCACACCACTTTGAGAGTCACGGGTTGGCCAGGCCTTCCCTAGCTTAATGGTAGCAAGATAATTCATAAATGTCCTAAGAAGCAGCCACACGGTGTAATTTATCAACAAGCACTTGTCTTTACAGGAAAACCTTGTGTCTGGCCCCTCCCCGATATGGCTGCTGCACACTGTTCAAATGCCAGGAGTGTCTTAAATACAGACCTTCCGAGTACACATATAGCAAATGGATAGGGACTTACATACAGGAGGTGCCTTGACGCTGGGCCAGTGAGATAACCCTATATAGCTATATTGTGAACTAAACCTCCTTGTTATGTATGTGCTGACACATACTGTTATATTATGTTTTTTTGGAGCGCCGGACCTCTTTTTGCTTGTAGAAAAACCTGTGCCTTATTAAGGCTACCTCACTTTCTACACCATTTGTGCGAGGCTTACATGAACAATTAGTACAGATCAGTCTTATAGAAAGGGGAACATTTACATCAGAGAGTAAAAGTGGTTTTGCTTTAATGATTGCATTTTTTAAGTTTGGGTGCTCAGGAAACAATAAATATTGTCTGTAGGCATTAGGAGTTACATGGCCTTATAAACCCCATTAATGGGATCTTGTTTAAAAATATTGGTTAAAAAAAGGACAGTTCAGTTCATGTTGTATATACACTTGGACAGTATCATGAGGATACACAGTCTATCATAAATAATATAGTAGTAGGTAACCTATGACTGGGTATTGCGGCATCACTAAAGGGGGTGCAGCTGCTACAGGGCCTGGAGAGGGGCCTGTGGCAGTCGCTACCCTGGAACTGTAAGCAAGCTGTCAGCCTCTGACAATTTCTATTAGACAGCTGTCCTGCCCAGATCCGCCCCAGTCCACCAATCTAGAGTCAGGCCCCGTAACCTTGCTATTGGTCCTGAGTTTGTCACCTTCTACCCCTGCGTAGGCACAATCAATGAATCATGGTGGGATATTGGGACTCACGTGGCCTATATCTGCATAACCAACATCTACACCTCGTCTACAGCTGAAGAATGCTCCTTGTTATGTTTCTTCTTCTTTTTTCTCAGTTTAACATCTTCTGTAGGGGGTTCTGGTTCCTCAACCTCTACCTTTTCTTCATCGTCTTTTCTTTTCTGCCTTTTCTTCTTTTTGGATTTCCCTTCTTCCTTTACTTTATTTTCACATTGTTCTTCTTCATCCCCTTTTCCGTGTCTTTGATCCTTATCTGTTCTCCACTTGTTCTTCTTTTTAGATGGTCTACGTGCCTCTTCATGAGACAGGCCATTTAACTCCATCTCTTTCCCCACCACTTCATGGTCTACCATCTTCCGCTTCTTCTTTTTCTTCTTCTTTGTAGATTCTGAATATTCCTCTTCTATAGCAAGTTCATCACTGATTGTCTCCTCATTTTCCATCTCCCCTCCAAGGTCTATCATCTTCCTGTTACTTTTCTTCTTTGTTCGTTCTATAGTCTCCTCTTCATTAGTGTTCTCCATCTTCTCTCCACGGTCTGCCTTTTTCCTCTTCTTTTTCTTTTTTGTAGGGTCTATATTTTCCAGACAGTTTTCATCACCAATCATCTCCTCATCAAGGTCTACCATGTTCCTCTTCTTTGTAGGGCCTATATTTCCCACTTCAAGGGAGTTTTGATCACCAATCATCTCCTCTTTCTCCTCATCATGGTCTACCATATTCCTCTTCTTTTTCTTCTTTGTAGAGTGTTGATCATTTGTGGCCTCCTCGTTTTTCACCTCCTCTCCACAGTCTTCCTTCTTTGTCTTATTTTTCTTCTTCTTTGGCACTAATGTGGCAGAGGAAATATCCTGAACTCCCCCATAATGGGCTTCTACAATCTGTTTTTTCACCTTTAACCCAACCCCAGTGTCCTTTGCTGTCGAATTTAGCTCAAGATTTGATTTTGATGGTTCTTTCTTCCCGTACTTTTCCAAGAATGCTCTTTCTTGCTCTTCTATTCTTGAGAGTTTTGCACTCATTGTCAGTCCATGTCTGGCACCCCTAGGGAAATGGTTGATACAAATACATGAGTTTTAATCGTTGTAATGGATCCATCCTAAAAAAAAAAAAACCTTAAGGCAGATACACACTCTACAATTATCTAGGATAATAATCTAGATTGATCTCCCAGATAACTTTACAGTGTGTATGCTCACACACAGGAAATTTATTATGGCACACAAACTGGTCACAATGGCCACATTGCAGTAAACATTCGATAAATGATGGAGCTATATTGTGTTTGTTGCTTCAAGAGTCCAACAAATTTTTACAGCTATATAGGCAGATAATCTGTGGACACAATGGACCTGATTCACACTAAAGAATATGTGGCTTTTCAGGTGCATATATTTAGGAACGGATACACTGCCTAATATACACAATTTACCTAGGACTTAAGAACGGGACAGCTCTGAATCACCATTACGAACCCATTTCTTCTAGGTTCGTAGTGACTTAGGATGGAAGGGGCATGCCGGAAAAACTTAAGGAAGATAAGAAGATTGGGTGGAGGGAGGCATGTAAATGAGGAAGTCTGGGCGTGGTTACGCAGAAACGTTCTTAATTAGCCTCCCTACGCACACAACTGAGAACCTAAAGATAAGATAAGGAGCCCTATGGCATTCGTAAGTCGGATAAGAAGCTGAAAACCGGGAGCGTGTCAGGGGAGTCGTTTTACTACTAGTTGCGTATAATTAAGAACCTAATAAGTGTGAATCAGGTCCTATATTTTTTCCAATTGTTATGAAAATTGTGTGTACACATAATAATGGATATTCATGCTTATGACAACACAGAATGGGGCTGACTCAGAGTTGCACTTTTACCTTTTTTTTTAGGTGCAAGTTTAGACCTGAGTAATACCATGCTGAGCTGCAGGGGGAGGCACATTTTTATTGTGACAGCAGAATTTGAGTTGAGAGGTGAAGTGTCTCAGCTCAACTCTATATTATAGATTTAACATAAACATAGAAAGTGATGGCAGATAAGAGCCACATGGCCTATCCAGTCTGCCAAGTTGTTTATTTAAAACTATACTGACCCTGGTCCCTATTTATCCTTAATTTAGTTTGAGATTTAGGAACTCCTTATATATTTATCCCAAACATGTTTAAACTGTTCTACTGTGTTAGCCCCTACCACCTCAGCTATTCCACTTATCTACCACCCTTTCAGTGAAGTAATTTTTCCACACATTTCCTTTGAATCTACCACCCTCCAGTTTATATTCATGTCCTCATGTTCTATTACACCTCTTCCTTCAAAAAATGCCCCCCTCCTCTAGCCATTCACAACCCTTGATATATTTGAAAGCTGCTATCATATCCCACCTCTCCCTTCTCTGCTCCAAGCTATACATGTTTAGTATCTCTAGCCTTTCCTGGTATGTTGTGTGACACAGTCCATGGACCATTCTATTTGCTCTTCTTTGCACAGTCTCTAATGTATTTATGTCTTTCTGAAGATATGGCCTCAAGAACTGAACACAGTATTTTAGGTGAGGTTGTACCAACGATCTATAAAGGGGCATTACTAACTCTCTCTTTCTGCTACTAATTCCTCTCCCTATGCAACCAAGCACCGTACTTGCCTTTTTCATTAATTTGTTATGTCTTTCTGGCGATATGGCCTCCAGAACTGAACACAGTATTCTAGGTGAGGGCGTACCAATGATTTATAAAGGGGCATCACTACTTCTTCACTTTCTGCTACTAATTCCTCTCCCTATGCAACCAAGCATCTGACTTGCCTTTCTCATTGCTTTGTTACATTGCTTGGCTACCTTTAAATCCCATGAAATAATGACCCCTAGATCCCTTTACTCCTGACTAGCTTCTAATGGAGTGCCATTAATGATATACTGATCTTTTGGGTTTTTGCATTAAACTGCAGTTTATTTGCAGTTTTGCAGTTGCCACACTGCAAAGCTATGCAGTGTTTGAGTTCTATGTGCAAAAGTAAAGTATTATCCCTGCATGCAAAAGAATTCAAATTAATTAACTCCCCTTACTTTGCAAAATGGTTTAGCCGAGCTGTACACTTGCACCTTTTTTGCCCTTACTCCTAAACTTTGTATCAGCCCCAAGATGTCTATGAAGCCAATTAGTCCCAGTTGCTGTCATAGGAGTTAGAAAATAAATGCAGCAGCAAGTATGCAGCTGTGTGAAAAACTGTGAATGTCCTTCCCAACACGAACTGCCGTAATCCAGCCAGGAGAAACTTACTTGTGAGCCGTACGTCCCCCACAGACTCTCATGAGATCTTCATCCGTCAGCCTATTTTAAGGTACAAGAAACAACCATACATAAATACTTTTAATGAGGACAATATAAAAGGAATAAAAAGGGGAAATGCAAACCACATACTTTGTCGCAGACGATAGATCCAGTTTGGCGTCTTCGTCCTCGCTACTGTCACTGGTACCCGAAGGAGATGCTTCTTCCACGGGTTTCTCTCCACCGGACAGAAGTGTAGCCGTCTACCAAAAACACAACACAACACGCAGTCAGTGATCCACGTAACCTCACCAACATCATAGAAAAAGAGAGTGAAATTTAACGCTCAAAGTGGAGCTGTTATGTCCTGTAATGGTGACTCAAGAACACCAAAAAGGTCACAATATCTGTTCCTCCCGTCCTGACGACGTTATACTCCCCTCTCCAAGGAATATCAAATGTTCAATTCCGTCTGCGCAAAGGTCAGAAACTTCTAATACTTTCCTAAACGCACAAACACCTTGTTTTAGGGGCTATTTGTGAATGAGCCCCTCATATTTACAATCACTTATCGCTTGAGTAGAAGGTAGACTCTGTGGGGCCCATTCAGAGGTCAAGCTTATGCCCGACGTTAGGGCAAATTTTAAGATTTTTCCGAAGTGCACAGGTTTGGAACAATGGCACATGCAACTAGTCATACACCCTCTCTAGGCACACCCAGACAACACAAAGGGGAAACGATGTCACAATGTTGTGCTGCGTACCATAAGAACATGAAAGCAACTTCCTTACTTAAAAATGAAACCAAAAAACAACTGTAACAGCTTTAGGTGGATTAATAAGCCCTTGCTGCCTAGCGCACCACAATGGTCGACGGTAATAATATTGAAAAAAAATACATACTAAAAAAGTTTGGAGGAATTAAAAAAAACAACAAAACAGTATTTGCCCTTTTTTTGTGTGGTTAACTGCAAAGAGCTGCAAAATTCGCGAACGCCGTGAATAGGGAGATACCTTAATGAAACGACCGTAGAGCATGTTATTATAAGTTAGGGCTTTCCTGGGCTTCTTATTGGACACTGTGGTGTTGTCCGCTGTGAGCCTTTTCACCTGGACGCCATCCTAAAATAAAAATTAAGAAAGGATGAGAGATGTAACAAAGACACAGAGACCCAGCCTGGCACTTTTTTAACCCTTTCGGGGACAGTTGGAATTGGATCTTATATCATTATTTGCCTCTCCAATGATGGAAGAAGTCACAAAAAAGATTGCTGGGCTCCCAAAATGGATTTTTTTTTTTTTTTGCTACACCAGAATTTTAATTCATTCATCAACATTACAAATATAGGTCAAGTCAAGTCTCCCAGAGCTTTATTTTATAATTCATATTATCGGATACAATACGTCAAAAACAATGTTACCTTCACCTGTCCACAACGACCAGGTGGTCCCCCCCAAAAAAATAGGTACGGCCTCTGCTCACCTGATCCGGCTCCACAGAGATGCTAGAGGCAGTTTTGTTAAAGACATGATCCCACCAATGGAAGGTGAACTGCTCGGCGGAATCGTGTCCCACCTAAGATGTAACACAACACAACCATAGGGGTTAAATGTAAAAAAAAGTGTCACATAGAAAAATACAATTTTCTAACGTCCCAGTACAGACAATGGGATAGATCCAGCCCTAGTTAAGTGGTTGAACTTAGTTACTCCTGGGCTAAACCTTGTTTATTGCAGGGGAGTCATATGTCATCTGTTGCAAACAGTATTAGAGTTGAGAGGTGATGTTTCCTATCCCAGGTCTAAATAACAGTGTGATAGTAAAGCTGGTCAGTGTCTGTGTGCAGTAAGCAATTCAAAGATATATCCCTGCATGCAAAGAATACAATTAACTTGACTCCCCCTAAAATCAACATGGTTTAGCCCAGGAGTAACTAAGTTCAAGCACTTAATTAGGTCTAGATCCAGCCCAATATAATCATCTTATTACAGGATTTTTGAACATGAACAAATAGTTATTGACGTTTTTTGAAATACTTGTGAGAAATTTAACACCAGGGAGCAATGTTCCAATTGGGGTGTTGTGCGTTGTGTGATGAGATGTAGTTAAGAGGTAGCTGCTTTAGGTACATCTATACACAGAGGCAGAACTAATGAGTTGTGTGCCCAGGTGCAAAAAATATGCTTTGGCCATGATGATATCCCAGGTAACCTGGTGGGGAGCTTTGGCGCTGCGGTGATGACAGCTGTGGGCCCTTGTATCAGCATGGGCTCCGGTGCCGTTACACCAATGGTAGTTCCGCCCCTGTCTATACAAGTAAACATAGGACTAGAGGTAAAATATAGCTGTGTCTACATGATAAGTAAAAGGTCACATGACCTGATTCCATTGTGCCTAGGTTCCCAAACCAGTCCTGAAGGCTCACCAACAGTGCATGTTTTCCAGATCTCCCTGCAGAACAAGGGATATAATTATACCACCTGCTGATCTTTTAAACAGTCAATAATGAACACACCTGTGCTCCAGCAAGGAGATCTGGAAAACATGTACTGTTGGGGAGCCCTGAGAACGGTTCGGTCAATTTTCAGGGCTTGCGATTAATTGGTCCAAGTCCAATCTTTTTCCCCTGTTTGATAATCCCCCGGGTGCTGCTATTGGAGTTCACCAACTGCGATGGACCGCTAAATTTAAATATCTTGGCATTTGGATATCGGCTGCAATGTCAGACTATGTTAGTCTCAATATTACTCCAGTTATTGATTACATTAAATTAAAGTCCCAGGTCTGGCGCAGACTCCCATTAACTGTATCAGGTAGAATTAACTTGGTCAAGATGCTTGTGCAACCCAAGCTGCTGTACCCCCTCTTACAGGCTCCCGTGTATATACCTCTTGCAGTGTTTAACACAATTAATGCTTGCGTTTCGTCTCTGGTGTGGGGCGGGAAGCGTGTGAGGGTCCGTATGTCAGTGCTTCAGAGGCCAAAGGATAGTGGGGGGTTGGCATTCCCTAATTTTAAACTGTATTACTGGGCATCTCAGCTTAGCCAGCTGGTCAGGTGGGTGACAGGGGTTCCGGAGGATTCTATTGTGCACCTCCTTAGTGGCCAGGGGGGAATGGGATGGTCTCCGGTTCAGAATTTGTTGGTGTCTCGGGGGTCTGGGTCATGTCCTGCCCTGCTTATTCAGGGACTACGTATATGCACTGCCGTTTGTGGGTTACTGGGGGAGAGATCGCTTGACCCGGAAACTCCCCTATGGAACAACCCCTCCTTCAAGGAATTACTTACGTTGGAGGGACCTTTGGTATGGGGACGCTATGGCATAACGGCATTGGGGCAGCTAATAGAGGGAAATTCCTGGAAATCCTTGCAGCAGCTGACAGAAGAATTTTCCCTTCCTAGCTCGCAACTCTATAGATATGTTCAACTCAAGCATGCATTGCGGGCAACCTACGGCAATACCCTCCCGGTGCTGGTAGCTTCCCCTGTCAAAGTTTTGCTGCAGGGGGCTCCTTCTAGAGCTACTATCTCTATGTTATATTCCAGATTGATTGATGCGGTCTCCCCGAATGCTTTGGATGTACTGCGGCAGCGGTGGGAGGTGGATATAGGCAGTGTGGATGATGAGGACTGGGTGGATATGCAGGGATGCTTGAGAGCGGCTATGTCCTCGGTGCGTCTGCAGCAGGTCCATTTCTATATGTTTCATAGAGTATACATTACTCCTGTTATGCTGGCGCGGATGGGGCAACGATCAGAAGATGGGTGTCATAGATGTGGGGTCCATCCAGGGGATTATTGGCACTTGTTATGGAGTTGCCCGCTGGTTCTGAGATTTTGGAAGGAGGTGTGGGGGGCTACGCTGAGTACCCTGTCCATCTCCATACCTATCGAACCTAAAGTCTGCCTTTTTGGTCTAACACTGACGGAAACATTTGCTAAGACAACCTATAGATATTTGTTCTCCTTGATGTCACTGGCTAAAGTTATAGTTGCGAGAGCATGGATGGCAGTGACTCCCCCCTCTCAGAGCCAGTGGATCTTGTTGGTCAATGATACTATCAGTCACGAAAAATTTGTTTACACCACCAGAAAGGCGTTACATAAATTCTATAGGGTGTGGGCTCCCTGGATGGAATCGCCATATTATATTGAAGCCCTGGATGGGTTGGATGCCCCTCCCCCCCTTGATAAATAGTAAAATGCCCTCCTGTGTCCCACACTTTCTTCATATATCTTTGTACAGGTCCTAAATGGTATTGGGAAGATAACAGCTCTGTTGATGGTCTTATATGCTCAGCGACATAGTAATTTACAATGATGTTTATGTTTCAAAGTGCAATACATGTTTTGTATTATGTTTATTGATCCTGTTAACTGGATGATACATGGTGTTTGTATGTTGTGATTTTTCTTTTTTTTTTCTCTTTGTTCTTTTGACAAAAGCTCAATAAAAAATACATGATTGTCATCCCATTTTCAGAAACTAAACTCCTCACCTTCACATTAACCCCAGTACTTTGGTGGGATATTGCCTGGACCCCCATATTCTCTATTACCCTTAATTCATTTTAATCCTCTCCTATTATAAACGTGGGGACTAAAGCTTCAGTGCTGGTCGGTTACCTGTGTGGTGGGGATGTATCCGACACACAGTTCCTTTCAATGAAATTTCTGTTACCTTTAGTTGTATAAAATGGTCAGTACAGTGGTA
The DNA here is from genome assembly GCA_011038615.1 of Limnodynastes dumerilii. Lineage (NCBI taxonomy): Eukaryota > Metazoa > Chordata > Amphibia > Anura > Limnodynastidae > Limnodynastes > Limnodynastes dumerilii. The sequence goes on from WWET01000303.1 coordinate 475,153, forward strand.
ATACATATGAATAGTCAAAAACAAGGTTCTGGTGAAAAAGCTCTTTAACCAATGGCTATCAATGCAGATTTTTCAACAGCTGACAAGATATTGTCATGTAGGAAATGCATTAAGGGGTAATGTGAGAAATTTGTTTATGGGAAATATAGATGATAAAGTGCAACTTTAAGGCAGAGATCACATAAGAGAATACAATGTAGACTTTTTATAAGCACATGTCTTTGTCTTTTACAACAGAAATGAGAATATTCTGCTAATTTACAATACAACATAAAATACTTTTTGCTGTGTAGTTACTATCCATTTGTTGGTGAACTATAAATCTCAACATCCCATAACAATGATGATGCTTAAACTGTTTTAAGGATAACTAAAAGAAATGGTAAGTGCTAGAAAACTGCACCAATGACTCAAAATAGAAAAAAATACATAAATATTGAAACAAAAATTATAAAGAATGGCTCTGTTAATAAAACAAAATACAAATAACCTTTAAATAATGACTCTCAATAAATGCATAGTCATGCTTTAAAAATAGCACTCATAAAAACAATGATAAAAAAATATCACGTCTGACCCAACAGATATTGGAAGAACTTTTACGCATATTATTTATTAGTGAATCTTAATTAGTCTCCCTTCTTTAACTTAGGACTAATTATTTTCCTTGTGATATTGTAATACCAATTGCTCTAAAGCTTCTACTTCTATGTTAAATTTATCTGTCTCCAAATGAAATTGTTAATGTGTGTACACAAACTGTCACGTGATCATCTCATTAAGCCCCAATCTAGAAAGACATGGCAAAGGGTCAGTGAGGCTGATTCAGAGTTGCACTTCCACCGTTTTTTAGGTGCAAGTGTAGACCTGAGCAATACCATATTGAATTGCAAGGAGAGGAAGATTAAAATTGTAAAATCAGAATTAAAATTAAAATTAGGATGTGAAGTTTCTTAGCTCAACTCTATTTTATAGAATAAACATAAAGCTATGAAGTATTTTAGTTCTATGTGTAAGAGTAATGTATTTTCCCTGCATGCAAAAAACGTTAAATTAATTAACATCCCTTACTTTGTAAAATGGTTTAGCCAAGCTGTACACTTCCACCTAAAAAAAAAAGCTTAAGTGCATCTCTGAATTAGCCCCAGTGTCTTTAGAAGCAGTAACTATGACACATACCTTACATACTGCAGCAGCTCCAAATGCTGTACAGTCAAGTTTAACACAGGAACAGGAAAAGACTGGACACAAATCCAAAGATTATAAACTACAGCAGCAGACATCAGAAGCATGCATTACATGGGCAGCGCCATCTTCCTGGAAGTGACGTTTGAGTTATCAGGAAAAGGCGACAGTGGCCTCTACAGGCGAAGGAGGTAACTACAAGAAAAAAATGGTTAAGCTTGGCAGGCAGCTGACTGGAGATGGAATTAGGGTTACCACCTTTTGAAAAAGAAATTCCCGGACACAGACCCCCCCCTCGGTCTATAGCTGCACATTACACCCTCCCCCACGTATTATAGCCATACATTACCCCCTCCCCCACATACTATAGCCACA
>WWET01000303.1:523611-558992 GCA_011038615.1 Limnodynastes dumerilii
GCACGACTAAACATTGGTTCCTACAGGTAGGGGGGGTGAGCAGTGGCACTTATGGGTAGGGGTGGTCTCAGATCTATCCCCCGGCCAGTCACACCATGCAGTCGCCTCCCCAGGCCCGGACCCCGCTCACCTCCCGCACACACGCTGTCTCCGCTATTACGATCTCCTCCTTGTCCTTGGGTGTCTTGACCGTGACCCGGATGAGCCCTTTCCCCGGCGCCTGCCCGGGGCTGCTGGAGGCCGCACCGTCAGCGCCACTCTCCGCCATCTTCTGTGCTCCCGCCCTCCCCGAGAAGGAGCTGAAAGGGGGAGTATAGCCGGCTGATGGGAGAAAGGAGACTCCGCGCCGCTGCTTACCGCCGGCGTCAAGTCCAACTCCCCCAGGCGGCCAGGATGACCCAGTGCAGGTTACGCCGTTGGGCCTAGCAGTGCTGCGTCATTCCCCTCAGCACCTGACCTCCCTCCACCAATCACCGAGGAAGGCATCTTGGCGCCATGTCACCATGGTAACACAGCGAGCCAATCCCTAGTGGGCTATAATGAAACCGAGGCATGATAAGCACCTTGCGGTCCAAGGGCCTAGCTTGTTACCATGGCAACACCAGCCTTAAAGGCTCCCTATATATAAAACACCTTATAAATGGAAGATTTACGATGTGATTACTGTTATTTCTATTTGCTTTATCTTATGGGCTATAAACTGCTACATTTCTTTATGGACAACTATATAAATGGCCCATTTCCCCCCCATATATGGACTACATTTCCCGGCGTGCCCCGACGGTGGTGAGGTCGAGTCATGTGAGGCAACAGGAAGTAGGAGAGGCTGATCACATTTGGATTTCTTGCTGGAGGATTATTATGTTGCGGCCCAAAGCTCTGACCCAGGTGCTGAGCCAGGCCAACACTGGTGGAGTGCAGAGCACCCTGTGAGTATCCATTCCCCCGTCTCCCAGACAGGAGCCATGAGTTCAGCATCGGTCAGCAGTCCTCACACACTGGCACTATACTCTGTTTTCCCACTGCCTTACCTTCTGTCGACTGGGGCTGCTTTAAATGGTCCCAGGCCTTGTCTTCCTTTTTCTTTAAATCCAGGATTTTAGGGCAGGTTTTTGCAACTGGAAAATAAGTGGGAAAAGCAGAATCTGGCCATTGTTGCACAGTTCAATGGGGTTAGGTAGCATATATTACATATTATAGGGACAGAGCTTCATTTGCACTCAGGAGGGTATTTTCCGATCACTGTGATTGTTAAACGCCCCCTTTTGGTGCACGTGTGGGTGCTGCAGTTCCAAAACGTTGCAGGATGGAATTCTGGATCAAGAGGACCCAGATCCGTTCTGGGGCCAAATTTAGTAAGCGGCGTGTTTTGGAAAGTGGAGATGTTGCCCATAGCAACCAATCAGATTCTGGTTCTCATTTACCTATTACATACTAGGAAATGCCAGCTAGAATCTGAATGGTTGCTATGGACAACATCTCCACTTTTCCAAACCCCCAGCTTAGCAAATTTGGCAGATGGAGGGGTGGTACAGAGCAGGAAGTGGAAGGGCTTCCGCTCTATGGGTGGTGGGAAGGATGGCAATTGTACAGTAAGAGTCAACGTCAGCGCTTACGTACAGTTCACTTTTCCATACTGCTCCCATTTTAGGTGGGGTCAGTGCAGGAAAGTTAAGGTAGGATAATGGGAGCATAATTCCTGTACGAGCGCCTCCCCTTGTCTGCACAGATGTCTTGTTGTGGTGTATATCTGGCCAAGCGAAGGTCTGAATCCAGTTCACAGTTAATGTTGTATATTCCCTATTTATTTTGGAACTGGTGTCCTGGTAGATCTGAAGCATTAAGCTGGCCATACACTAGGACGATTAACGGTTCCAGCAGAGGGTGAGCCGCTAGGGAAATGTCCTGTTATCGGCACCATACGCCTCCCATGCTGGGACCAATAATCCTAGCAGAAGAGGGGAAGGGGCAGCCCCCTCTGTTGCTGCTGCTGCTTTATATCTATATGCAAAGCTGCTCTGACAAGCTTTTGCAGGTATACTTTATAGGTGCCAGAGCAGCATAGTATATAGATATACAGCAGCGGCTATTGCAGGCAGTAATACAGGTAAGAATCAGCCGAAGCCGCGCTTCACACAGCGCTGTTTCGGCTGATCCCTGTCTGTACTACTCCTGCGATAGCCACTGCTGTATATTTATGTACCATGCTGCTCTGACAGCTGTAAAGTATACCTGCAAAGCTGTTAGAGCAGCTTTGTACATAGATATAAAGCAGCAGCAGCTCTGAACAATAGCTTGCTGATTGGCTCCCTTAAAATTTTGGGATCTTTCTCCCGATTTAAATTAAACATGTCGAAAGATCAAATAATCGCACCGGAGCGTTTCTGGTGCATTTATTTGAAGTTTCAAAAAACGTATTTGTACCATACACTAGAGCGATTATTTGCCCGATCACCCGATAATTGGGAGATCGGGGCGATAATCATCTAGTGTATGGCCAGCTTTAGGGCTGGCATTGGTACACTAGTTGTTGTGAACTACTAGCATGATGACAAAAAACCTGGAGGACCACAGTCTGGCTATGCTTGCATATGGGTATGCAGACTCCCTAACATGACCCCTTCCATCAGGTAAATTAGACTCCACTGCTGAGCTTGCAGTGTATATGTTATATACCACATGCGGATAAACCACTTGAAAACCATGCTGATTGAAGGAGGAGATGGATTCGAAAGGGCATACTGTTGGCCTGGAAGGGTAAAGGAGACAGTGACTGCAAATTTTTGCACTAGATCAGGCCTGGTTGACCTATGGCTCTACGGGTGTTCTGAAACCACAACTCCCAGCATGCTTTGTCAGGTATCTGCTAAGCCTGTGCAGGTAAAGCATGCTGGGACTTGTAGTTTCACGACACCTGTAGAGCCATCTTCTTTGTCTTATGTCTATAGCGAGGACAGATAAGATCTGCAATACTCCAGTCATTCCTGTGTGCAGGGGAGTATGAAAAGTACTAATCCTTCTTCTTTTCCCGTAGGCTGCTGAACAATGAAGGCTCTCTACTTGCATATTCTGGCTATGGTGACACAGATGCCAGAGTTACAGCTGCTATTGCTAGCAACATTTGGGCTGCCTATGATAAAAATGGACATCAAGCCTTCAACGAGGACAATCTTAAATTCATCCTTATGGACTGTATGGTAAGTGGCATTTAATCAGCTCGGTGTGCGTCTCAGCCCTCATAGGGGGGACTTGTTCTATATAGTTTAGTGCGGGCTTTCAATGCCAGTATGCCAGTTTACTTGTAATTGTTATAGGCCAGATCTAGAGGCAAAGGTTAATGAGAACTCGCGCCTTTGGATTGCAAGTAAATATGGCATGTTGAGTACGAATATGAAATATTCTCTGTAAAGCGCTACGTCATCTGATAGCGCTATATAAACACCTGTTAATAAATAATTGATGGTAGTGAGAGCTTTGTGAAGTGTGGGGCCACCTTTGTGGTAATTATAAATTCTGTGTCATCCTCACAATGATGGGAGTAGTGATTTCAAAGAATTATCCCCCTTCCAGTGCAGCACAGCAGCATCTGAAGTCTTCTCTGGAAATGTTTATATAACGTGTTCAGCGGAACTAGCTGAAAGACTCTGCATTTATTTTGAGTAATATTGGGGATGTCAATCATGCGTTCGTTCATTAACGGCTAACTTGGTGCTGCCCCGCAGGAAGGTCGTGTTGCGATTACAAGAGTGTCAAACCTGTTGCTGTGCATGTATGCCAAAGAGACGGTCGGATTTGGTATGCTAAAAGCGAAGGTAAGAACTTAGAAACAAGCTACGTGTCTCCATGTATAATAATCATTTATATTACTCCTGTGATGCTTGCAGATGTATCAGCTGATGTTCTAATGTTACTGCTTCAGTGTATTATATGTATACAGTAGTGACTGGTGACTTCTTATAGGTCACATATATATATGTTTTTAAATGTTTTTTTTCCTTTGTTTCTGTGGCTAGCAGATTAACCCCTGCCTTTCATGCACCTGTTTGCATTTACCTACAAATTGATTGAGCAACTTCCATTCTGTGTTTGTACCTGACAAAGCATGCTGGGATTTGTAGATTCAGAACACCTGATTGGCCAGGCCTGGATTAGGCCAACCGCTGGCATAATTATAGCGGTTCAACCCCTTGGCGGGAGTCTGGATTCAGTCCGTATCTAAGCTATCCTGAGTCCCATGCAGATGCGGGGAGGCTGCGCCCTTTCCTTGTATGGGCCAATGAGCGTAGGCTCCTACCTCAAGATTTCTGTGTCGTTCCCCACGTAATCTGGGGCAGCTCGGAAATCTGGATTGGGCTGAAAGGCGCCCTCAATGTAAACTTTAAATACCTCCCACCTAGCCTACACACTGTATACACGCCCCGCCAGTGGAAAGACTGCCAGCATTGATCTGGATCCTGAGGAGGTAGTTTTGTGGTACAAGATCCAGAATTTACTAAGCTGTGGGTTTGTAGAAGTGGAGATAGCAGCCAATCAGATTCAAGCTCTCACTTTCCTATTACGAACTAGAGAATGTAAGCTAGAATCTGATTGGTTGCTATGGGCAACATCTCCATTTTCCTGCAGTGTAGTAAATCTGGCCCCAAGCGCAATACACCAACATTTTTGTAAGTTAGGATCCAATCCATTGTTATCGGTTATGACGGAGCATTGTAATGTATTCATAGACCCAGAACCCTTTTTAACCCTTCTCTCTTCTCTCTTTTACTAGGCCCAAGCCCTAGTGCATTACCTTGAGGAACCTCTCAACCAAGTGTCTGCTTGTTGAAGGACGTTGAATCGTTTACAAGGCTCTGATCCTGCAGATACTTCGCATTGACCCATCTAGACCTCTCACACCCCCATTGATGCAACGCTGTGTATAAATGCTTCAGCAAACACCTGTCCCATCGTGTCCTAATGTCCGTATCACATACGGCATATCCATATAACTTGTACAAACGGCTCAGCGGTTCAATCAGTCTAATGAAGCCAGTTACATATTTATAAATCTAACCATATGATCGATTTGGGTCAAGCACTACCAGCTATTTTATTGTAGAAATGGTTCATTAAGTTTTAGTGTTTTGATGCAAATACCCCAACTGTATTATATGTGGAGCTTTTAGTCAGTAACCGAATCTCATTGGTTTATGTGAAGACGATGGCATTTGCTCGTTGTAAAAATAAAAAATAACGGGAGAAAAAAATTCAACCTAATAGTGAGAAATGGAAGAGTGTAATAATATAATAAAATAATTACGTGAAATTATAGTGTTTGGTTTATTATTCTATATTTTATTAGAATATTAGCATTTTTAAAAATATACAGCATCCTAGGAGAAACATTCGCAAGATAGACCTGGTTCCAACAAGGGAAATTGATGCAAATTATCAAGTCAAGAAATTAGGAATCTAAATAGGGGGTATGGAAGAAGAGGATGATTGAGTAAAGATTATCCTGATTTAACCAGTATTGGAGTTAAGAGGTGATGTTTCTTAGTACAAGTATAAATAACAGTGTAATAGTAACACTGGTCAGTATCTGTATAATATAATAATAATATAATAGTATAAGAGGTGATAAATAACAATGTAACAGTAACTCTGGTCAGTATCTGCGTGCAATAAGCAAAAGCAATCTATTCTCCCTGTAAGCAAAGAATAACATTACTTTCACTCCTGACGTTCTTCATGATTTTACCCAGGTGTAACTTTCCACCTATTTTACTCTTATTTTCAAACTCTAGATTCAGTCCACTATTAAAAATAAAAAAAAAATAAAAAAATCACATAAAAACCAATAGATTTTTAGACAGCTTCCTTAAAGTATGATGGAGGAAGTTTACCCATAATGCAATACCTGCCAGGGTTACTTCCTGAAAATATGTAATTGTTTTCAATGTTCCTGCTTTTTCGTGTTCCTACAGTAACTGGAGCCAGACACAAGGTGGAGATACCTCCTCTCAGGACGGAGGAATCTGTCTGAAAAAATTTGTTGTCTTTTGGTAGATTAGTGACACATTAAAAAAATAAAAAATAAAGAACCTATCCCAAAATGTTTACTAAAGTAGTCTTACCATTAAACTGGGCTTGTCTTCTTTCCTCCACACCCTGTTTAAAAACATTACGTGTTCTTCAATGACAGGACTAGATGCTAAGGCCTTTATTGCTAACCACTCTATGGGGACTCAGCATAAGTTTGTCATCCAGGTAGCTATGGGTGGAAAGAATCAGCTAGCCAGAGATTATTGCTAGCACCATATCCCCCTGTCCCTTCTCTGCTCCAGGCCATACATCTTAGTTTCCTCTAGTCTTTCTAACCCTTCTCTGCTCCAAGCTATACACGTTTACTTCCTTTAGTCATTTTAGCCCTTCTGTGCTCCAAGCTATACATCTTTAGTTCCTCTACTCTCTCTTTGTGTGCTGTGTGAGACAGGCCTTGCCTAATTAATGAGAATCTCACTCATTTGTTTGCACCTATTTTCATGCACAATGCGAATGCGAAAAAATGCTGAATACATACAGGTGAAACTCGGAAAATTGGAATATCGTGCAAAAGTTCATTTATTTCAGTAATTCAGCTTAAAAGGTGAAACTAATGTAATATATAGACTCATTACATGTAAAGTGAGATATTTCAAGCCTTTATTTGTATTAATTTTGAAGATTATGGCTTACAGCTTACGAAAACCTCAAAAATCTCACAAAAATAGAATAATGTGACAAGGTTCAATATTGTAGGCTCAAAGTGTCACACTCTAATCAGCAAATTGTTCCAAACACCTGCAAAGAGTTCCTGAGCCTTTAAATGGTCTCTCAGTCTGGATCAGTAGAATTCACAATCATGGGGAAGACTGCTGACCTGACAGTTGTGCAGAAAACCATCATTGACACCCTCCACAAGGAGGGAAAGCCTCAAAAGGAAATTGCAAAAGAAGTTGGATGTTCTCAAAGTGCTGTATAAAAAGCACATTAATAGAAAGTTAAGTGGAAGGGCAAAGTGTGGAAGAAAAGGTGCACAAGCAGCAGGGATGACCGCAGCCTGGAGAGGATTGTCAGGAAAAGGCCATTCAAAAGTGTGGGGGAGCTGCACAAGGAATGGACTGAAGCTGGTGTTAGTGCATCAAGAGCCACAACACCCAGATGGATCCTAGACATGGGCTTCAAATGTCGTATTCCTCTTGTCAATCCACTCCTGAACAACAAACAATGTCAGAAGCATCTTACCTGGGCTAAAGAAAGGAAACCAAGGTCCCAGAGTCTGGTGGAAGAATGGAGAGGCACACAATCCAAGATGCTTGAAGTTTCCATAACACCTCAGTAGTGCCAGAGGTTGATAGCATCCATGCCACACCACATTGAGGCAGTAATTAGTGCAAAAGAGGCCCAAACGAAGTACTGAATACATATGCATGATTATACTATTCAGAGGGCTGACATTTCTGTATTTAAAAACCTTTCTTTTATTTCATGTAATATTCTAATTTTGTGAAATTTGGATTTTGGAGTTCTCATAAGTTGTAAGCCATCATCATCAAAATTAATGCAAATAAAGGATTGAAATATCTCACTTTGCATGTAATGAGTCTATATAATATATTAGTTTCACCTTTTAAGTTGAATTACTGAAATAGTGGTGGCTCTTGATGCACTAACTCCAGCTTCAGTCCACTCCTTGTGCAGCTCCCTCACACTTTTGAATGACCTTTTCCTGACAATCCTCTCCAGGCTGCGCTCATCCCTGCTGCTTGTGCACCTTTTTCTTCCACACTTTGCCCTTCTACTTAACTTTCTATTAATGTGCTTTGATACAGCACTCTGAGAACATCCAACTTCTTTTGCAATTTCCTTTTGAGGCTTTCCCTCCTTGTGGAGGGCGTCAATGATGCTTTTCTGCACAACTTTCAGGTCAGCATCTTCCTCATGATTGTGAATTCTACTGATCCAGACTGAGAGACCATTTAAAGGCTCAGGAACCCTTTGCAGGTGTTTGGAATTCATTTGCTGACACTTTGAGCCTACAATATAGACACATTATTCTAATTTTGTGAGATTTTGATTTTGGGGTTTTCATAAAGGCTTGAAATATCTCACTTTGCATGTAATGAGTCTATATAATATATTAGTTTCACCTTTTAAGTTGAATTATTGAAATAAAGGAACATTTGCACGATATTCAAATTTTTCCAGTTTCACCTGTAAAAACAAAACATTTCTACATCTGCTCATATTGTGAGCCCTAAACACTCTATATGTAGAGCATTCAGTGCAGTCTGTATTCTCAAATACAGTTTGTATGAAACCAGCTTAGCGGAATGGGGACCGAAAGAGATCAAAGTAAAAATAATCTACAAGAGACCATATGTGTGAGGATCAACTATAGACAGAGCAAAAAACTGTATCCAGGATTAGAGAGAATAAAGAACCTTAATAAGTACAAGAAAAGTGTTATAGAGACCTCTATGTATAATGCAGGTAGCATCTCAGTAATCACCAACCAATACAGAAAGCATCCTGAAGATTAACACCCAATACAGAGAGCATTCTAGGTACCACCACTTAATACAGAGTGCATACTGGTAAGAACAACCCAATACAATGAGAATCCTAGTGATCGCCACCCAATACAGAGAGCATCCTATGTACCACTGCTCAATACAGAGAGGATCCTATTGACCACCACCAAATACAGAGAACATCCTAGTGACCACCACTCAATACAGAGAGTATCCTAAGTACCACCACCTAATACAGAGAGCATCCTAAGTACCACTGCCTAATATAGAGAGCATCCTATTGACCACCCCCAAATACAGAGAACATCCTAGTGACCACCACCCAATACAGAGAGTATCCTAAGTACCACCACCTAATACAGAGAGCATCCTAAGTACCACTGCTTAATACAGAGAGCATCCTATTGACCACCACCAAATACAGAGAACATCCTAGTGACCACCACCAAATACAGAGAGCATTCTAGGTACCACCACCAAAATCAGCCACATAGATGATCCAACAGATAAAAACAATCTTTAAGGTCCGGATCCTCCATTTTGATTCTTTTGTGTGTGAGGACAAGTCGCCTCGCCCATCCATACTGCGCATGCACAGTGCTGAAGTTACGCACAGAATTCTTGGACGTACGGAACTGGTTTCCTTCCGTCCATAACAGGGCATGCCAGACCTCTGTACGTAATTTAAACTACTTCCTATTTAAATCGTACAGCAAGTTACGATTATCTTGCCTGCATGGTTAGACTTATGTGCGCACAAGTCACGGTAGGGTTCTGGACAAGTACGGAACTAAGAAGCGTTCTGACCATACGGAACCCCTCCGTGCATCACTACGCTCCTGCTTTACGATCCGGCCTTCGGTTTCAATTGGCTTCGCACACTGACAGATTCATTATAAAGGATTGTACAGTGCCAGGTAAAGAGATCTGCCCGCAGGGATCTGATAGATCAAATACACTGAAAAGTAATTCAAGATGATCTGTTACTTTGCCAGATTAGTGCAAGGCCAACGTCAGTTCTCCAGCAGGGAACTGGTTAACATGGGGGCGGGTGCTTCACACAGCTCATTACAATCAGCATTTACCTGTTCAGCCTGAAAGGTGACACCTGATTACACTCCGCAGCCTGACAAGGAAGCCAGACGCACACCCACTGACTCACAACGCCACACCTGGCTCCACCTGCCCCTCGGTCGGTGCCCCAGGTATGCGAGGAATCCCCTCTGACACCTGCAGCTCAGTCTGGAAGGGAGGGCGCGGGTCGTAGGGGCTGATTACTGTCACCTGGAAATTAAGCAAGTCTTAGGGAGACGCAGCAAAGGAACAGGACAGGGACGAGAGATCAATGTGCAGGAAGAGCCATGAAATCCGGAGAGGAAGAATATAACCTGGTGTTCAAAGGTAAGGCCGTCTGTCATTGTCATGGGGTACGCACCTGCTGGTCCAAAATCTTTAGACACATGATTAGTGCTTTATCTAATGGGTTTTGTAGGACAATGGGATAATCTTTTACCTGAACAGATTGCCAAGATAAATATTGTTGTGGCACAGGGCAAAAACTATGCCAAGGGCTGGAACTATATATATATGTCTTCTACCTCCAACCAGAATGATGGGGCCATATTCAGAGATCCGTTTTTTTTAAATTACACAATTATATGCAAACATGGAGCAAGGCAACACCCACGACACTCCCCTCTCCCGGCTGTGCAATCGTAGACTTACACCTCCATAGACCACTCTGATCTTTTTTTTATTTATTTTTTTTAATATTTTTTATTGAAGAAATATATTTCAGATACAATATATTCACATGTGGTCGACAAATACTGGAAATACAATTGTAAACGTATAACATTGAGTAATACATGAAGAAAACCATTATATTATTCCTCTTCTGAGCAAATTTGAGTACAGCAAATCCAAACATTTTTGTGGACGCGGCTACCCACCTCCTGGTCCATGTGATTCATGAAAGTACAATAGGGGGGTCATTCAGGAATATTCTCGTTTCATACCATCCTGTGTGTCTGAAACAAGCATGAATTTGAGTTCTAATGTTGAGAGGCTGTAAATTTATAAACTCCTGCCAGGTGTCAAAGGAAAACCCTGTCTTAGCTTCCCTATACAAAGATGATTCCACCCAATCCATCCTGAATACAAAGAATAATTTGGTTTAGAACAGTGAGATTGATGGGGTTCCTCTTTTATCCACATGTGTAGAATAGTTTTCCTAGCGACTGCAGACACTATCAAGCTAAGTTTCTTTTTGGCCCTGGACATTTGGGGAAGATTTGTTACTACGCCCAAGACTGCCCACTCTGCTTGCATAGGAATATTGATAGAAAGTTTGGACAAAGAAAATTGCAAAACTCTGCGCCAAAACTGCTTAACCAAGGGACAGTGCCACATGCAATGCACTAGAGAAGCTTCCCTCGAGTGACATTTTGGGCAAGCATCCGTTTCTGACTTTCCGATGAGAAAACTGCGATGAGGGGTTAAATACCCTTTATGAAAAATATTATAGAACATTTCTCCTGTTAAGGGGCCAGATTTTCTAAGCTGCAGGAAATAAAAAGTGGAGATGTTGCCCATAGCAACCAATCAGATTCTAGCTCTCTCATTCCTATTACATACTAAAAAATGTCAGCTAGAATCTGATTGGTTGCTATGGGCAACATCTCCACTTTTTATTTCCTGCAGCTTAGAAAATCTGGCCCCTTAACAGGAGAAATGTTCTATAATATTTTTCATAAAGGGTATTTAACCCCTCATCGCAGTTTTCTCATCGGAAAGTCAGAAACGGATGCTTGCCCAAAATGTCACTCGAATGCATGTGGCATTGTCCCTTGGTTAAGCAGTTTTGGCGCAAAGTTTTGCAATTTTCTTTGTCCGAACTTTCGCTCAATGTTCCTATGCAGGCAGAGTGGGCAGTCTTGGGAACAAATCTTCCCCAAATGTCCAGGGCCAAAAAGAAACTTAGCTTGATCGTGTCTGCAGTCGCTAGGAAAACTATTCTACACATGTGGATAAAAGAGGAACCCCATCAATCTCACTGTTCTAAACCAAATTATTCTTTGTATTCAGGATGGATTGGGTGGAATCATCTTTGTATAGGGAAGTTAAGACAGGGTTTTCCTTTGACACCTGGCAGGAGTTTATAAATTTACAGCCTCTCAACATTAGAACCCAAATTCATGCTTGTTTCAGACACACAGGATGGTATGAAACGAGAATATTCCTGAATGACCCCCCTTTTGTACTTTCATGAATCGTACAGACCGGGAGATGGGTAGCCACATCCACAAAATGTTTGGATCCGTTGAACTCAAACTTGCTCAGATGAAGATTAGGAAAAATATAATGGTTTTCTTCATGTATTATTCAATGTTATACGTTTACAAATGTATTTCCAGTACTTGTTGACCGCATGTGAATATATTGCATCTGAAATATATTTCTTCAATAAAAATATTTATTAAAAAAAAAAAAAGAAAATCTGGCCCCAGGGGGAAAAAGGAAAAATGGCACCCCCCAACCCTGAGTTTAACCTTAATAATTAAGCTCCAGATCGTGAATTGCGCAAAACTTACATATTCCGAACACGTAAATACTGTGAGAGTGTTCTGCGCATGCACGTGGCGGTTATGCATCAGAACTCACTGCGAATGATTCTGAATGACGCACTGGAAGCCTTTAATGACGGCAGCGCGTGACGATCCGCCACACATACAGGTTAAACACTTACGTACGATACGTTTTACATGGAGCATGTTGCGTAAAAGTGAAAAAAGGGTCCAGGGTATGAAAGTGGCGGACGTGCGAAGGGAGTGAACTCTCCTCACAGGTATGGACTATAAGGTCGCGCTTGCGTCATTTTGCTTCCGTTGCGGAGGACTTACAAGAGCTGTGCGTACTTTTTTCTCGTTCCAGCCCTTACTTGTTGCCCACCTCAGCAACTGCCCTAATCACAAACTCCTAGTTACGGGTCTGGACCGCTTGTTGTAGAGGATCAGAGTATAAAGTGATTCAATAAAATCAAATTTTTGATATATATTTTGGTATATTTTGCAGGTAAGAGCAGGCGAACGCAGTGTCTACGCAATTGTGTCTGTATTCTCTCTTTTTATGCATTTTTTTATTCGCCTCCGTAATGTGGTGAGATAAAACGCCTAACGGTTAAACCTGTGGCAATGCGTATATTTGTATGGAGAATTGGGACGCGGTTAGCTTCTCGCACCATGCTTGTACATTGAAAACATGTAATAATGAGTGATAGAATTTTGATAGGATGATAGGACATGGACTGGGCTGTGGGACATGGTGGGTTATGGTTAGACTATGTGGCATGGTGGGTTCTGGTTAGGCTGCTTGGCATGGTGGGTTAGGGTGCGTGGCATGGTAGTTTAGGGTTAATCTGCGGGACATGGAGGGTTAGGGTTAGGCTACGTGGCATGGTGGGTTAGGGTTAGGCTGCGGGACATGGAGAGTTAGGGTTAGGCTACATGGCATGGTGGTTTTGGGTTAGGCTGCGGGACATGGAGGGTTAGGGTTAGGCTATGATGGTTTAGGGTTAGGATGCAGAACATGGAGGGTTAGGGTTAGGCTGCTTGGCATGGTGGGTTAGGCTACATGGCATGGTGGTTTAGGGCTAGGCTGCGGGACATAGAGGGTTAGGGTTAGGCTAGGTGGCATGGTGGGTTAGGGTTAGGCTGCTTGGCATGGTTGGTTAGGGTTAGGCTACAAGGCATGGTGGGTTAGGGTTAGGCTGAGGGACATGGAGGGTTAGGGTTAAGGCTGAATTCGGAACACAGACCATCGTGCCGGCAAAAAGCTCCCGGTCCATACCCTGATTTGTAGAAATTAGTTTATGATTGGGGAATAAATGTTTATAATCTCCTTATACATTCATACAGTGGTCCTTTCCCTGCTCTGATGTCACATCTGCATAGACAGAAACTCCCCTCTAACTATAAAAGATGTCTACTTTATGGATTATACAGCATCCTCTGTGTATTATTATTATGACTAACGCTTATTTATATAGCGCCACAAGTTGTCTGTATCGCTTTATATCTTCTCTGGGATTCAAACTCATGACCTCAGCATTGTGAGGCTCAAGTACTACTCACTGAGCCACCATGCTGCACCATATATGTTCTGTAGTATGACACACACACCAGGTTGAATTGGAAGCGAGGCATATTTTATATGTTGCAAACAAAATTAGCGTTAAGAGATGATGAACCAGCTGCAGGGGTCTGTTATAGGATGTCTGACCGATCCTAATATGCACAAGTGCGAGGAAGGGAGGGGACACTTATTATTTCCCTGCTTTAACATTTACCCAGCGGCTCAACTCAAAATGAGGCCAGTTCGTAAATGAGGATCGTATGTAAGAGCTTATAAATAAATGTGTGTGTGTCTGTCTATGTATATATAGATATTAATATACAGACATATAGATCTCCTTCTTTAATATAAACTCAGCTGCAGGCCCTCTGTATGTACTAAAGTCTAAAGCTCATATTTGGATAAACTTCTTTAGCAAAATATGGAGATGTTGCCAGTAGCAACCAATCAGATTCTAGCTACCATTCTTCTACTGAATTCTACACATGGTAGCTAAAATCCGATTGGTGGCTGTTCCTCTTGAGAACCTTCATTAATATACCTGTCATTTTGTGGTGGCCATCTAGCAGTGAATAATAATGCCACACCTAGGCCTTCTGTTCAGTGGGTAGATGGAATTTTTCATCTTTGAATAGATTTTGTGGCTCCAATCTGAGCCTGTTTGCGTTTTTACGTTATGTGTTTTGGTCTCCTATGTATATTTAAATGACGCAAGATGAGAACTTTACTCCAGAAAAGGAGATGGGGCTTCAAAGCATAAATTCCCCTCCCACCCGGGAACTTGTAATCACTATCAGGAAACAATATTTACCTACAAACTCAACGTGACCTATAAAATTTGTCCTGCAAACATAGGTTTAGATAAAGTTATTTGAGCTGTCCACCACTTCTCTCACTTGAGTAACCGGTTTTGTTGGCCAAATAAAATATGTACCCTGACCCCCAATCAAATGTTCCTGATATGATTTAATAAACTGTCCCTGTATTTTATAGACTTTGCTTTTAATGCATTGGACGATCAATGGACAGCAAGGGCCAGATTTACTAAGCTGCGGGTTTGGAGAAGTGGAGATGTTGCCCATAGCAACCAGATTCTAGCTGACATTCTCTAGTATGTAATAGGAAAGTGAGAGCTAGAATGATTGGTTGCTATGGGTAACATCTCCACTTTTCCAAACCTGCAGCTTAGTAAATCTGACCCCTAGAGATAAGCTTGGTACACACTATAGAATGTCGTCTCATCGGCACAATAGTTGCACAAATAAGCAGCGGGTATCAGTCCCATTGTGACCGGTTACACTCTCCGGTACGAGAGTGTCATTTCCGAAAATGGGACCACCGAAAGTTCATTTTGGAAAGTCCCATTTTTGAATACTTACCGCATTCGCCTTTTCTTTACTGAATGGGTGAGTATGCCGTTTGGCATACTTTACCCATTCACTTTCGCAATTACCTTTCTCCTTCCGCCATCTGCGATATTCCTCCGCCGCACCTCCGCCACTGCTCGGTGGACCGGGAACAGGTGAGTAACCTATCTGTGCAAGTTAGGGTTCAAGTTAGGGTCAAACTGCAGGGGAGGGAGGGTTAGAATTAGGGGACTATTTTTACTTATTTTTTAGCAGAAAGGAGCTTTCGGAGTTCCGTGGATCGATTGCAGTTCGCAATTAGAAAATCGGCCATTCGGACCGGAGCCCCACACACTATTGTGACAAGGTACCTGTTACCAGGGACGATTAGACTTAGGTTTCGGCGAAGGGAGGGTTTAGGTTAGGCTGATAGGGGTGGTTAGGGTTAGGCTGCAGAGAGGGCAGGATTATGGTTAGCCTGAGGATAGGGTTAAGGTTAGGTTGCGGGATGAGATTGGTTTGGGCAGGGTTAAAGTTAGGCTACGGGAAGGGGATGGTTAGGATGAAGAAAACCTACTTCTCGCCGTTGGATTCTTCGGAGACACAGCAGTTGAGGAAACTTTGCTGTCTCACTGTAACTGCTGAAAACTTATGACAGTCGTCGCTTTATTGCCGCAGAAGTGATCTGTCATGTTGGAGCAGCAACCTACACCCGTGATATAGTTCTAGTGTATACGTTATTTACACACCTCACAGGTTCCGGCACTAGGACTGGTTGTGCCCAGGAGGGGGGAGAGGACCTGCATGGGTTTTTGTGGGTCTGATCCCTCCCCTTGGGGAACCAGCACTGGTGCTAACAGCCTTGCATTGGGCAGGAATCCTAGTGGGAGGGGCTTCCCTCTTTGGTACCACCAGCCCAATCTGCTGAAGTCCAGTGCTGTAACCAGGGACAACCCCAATCTGCTCGTCCCCTTGATTTTATTTTGCAGACAAAAGAACTAGCGCTGATAGGGAGTACAAGTAAACCCCACATTGTTAAAAAAAAATGTTTATAATGTTCCATATGCATGGGAGGGGCTTATGTTTATAATGTTCTATATGCATGGGAGGGGCTAATGTTTATAATGTTCTATATGCATGGGAGGGGCTTATGTTTATAATCCATATGCATGGGAGGGGCTTATGTTTATAATGTTCTATATGTATGGGAGGGGCTTATGTTTATAATGTTCTATATGCATGGGAGGGGCTTATGTTTATAATGTTCTATATGCATGGGAGGGGCTTATGTTTATAATGTTCTATATGCATGGGAGGGGCTTATGTTTATAATGTTCTATATGCATGGGAGGGACTTATGTTTATAAACAGCGCTAATTGACGTGACACTATAGTCCTGTTTGCAACCATTAACTACTCCCAGAGTTTCTGATAGTCCTGCTTATTATTTAAGTCAGTCAGTGGATCATCTGTGCAATGTGTACGGGGACACAATATTTTCTACCAATAATTTCAACAGATAATTGTCAAAATGGTAAAGAATAATTGCATAGTGCGTATGAACAATACTGAACATTCTTTTGAAATATCTTGCCTAGAAAATATTGTTAGGTCGGTCAGTAAATCAGGACAATGTGTACCCAGCATTGAATACAGTCATAGTATATTTGGTGTTTGGGTTTAACGAAACTTTAATTGATCCATAATAATCCATATATGTCCCTCTAACTACAGTGCCACTTGCTGGTCTCCTACAGAACTAAAGATTAATTAGATTTATGTATTATTGTGCTTTGAAAAAGCCTATATCACAGGTTTGACCATTTTTTTGTTGTTTTTTTTTTTTTTCTTTATCTTCTGGCAGTGGTTGAGATTGGAGAATCTGGAGTGGGTAAGACGAACCTCCTATCCCGGTTTACTAGGAATGAGTTCAACCATGACAGTCGTACCACGATTGGTGTGGAGTTCTCCACCCGCACCCTGACCGTGGATGGGCACTTGGTGAAAGCCCAGATTTGGGACACAGCTGGACTGGAGCGCTATCGAGCCATTACATCTGCGTAAGTCTCATTGTAAAAGCACATTTAATTAGAATACATGAATGGTGAAATTTGTATGTTTGGCACAGAAATTATTGTTGTTATGGGCATCTCCAGTGGGCATGACTATTTTTACAGCCAATCTTACCAACAAACCTACTGGTTTCCCCTGGAGCAATGGCGCCTCAGACTTCTGCCTATAGCCTAGGCCCCAGTTTTGCTCCAATGGAAACTCTGTTTGCTGCAGCTAGGCAGTTGGATAGGATTGGAGCTAAGCCACATATAGCCAATCAGATTTCATTATTTATACTAGGGGTCCTGTCTGCCCACCCTATACATTCCTGCCTTTTTAGTAGTGGTATTGGACAGTTTAAGATAATATAGTGACTATTTCTATTAGAGCTGGCCAAACATGAACTGAAATATTTCTGTGAGGTCATATTGATAACCAATGTTTTATACAAAGATTTGGTGTGGAATATTAAAACAACGGACGGGATGTAGAATTGCATACAACAAGCCGGATACGATTGGAGTGCACTACAATCGATTCTGAATTATGCAAAGTAACTAATTCCGACAGTGGGTGTGATGACCCACCCTACTTAAAGTGTGTATGTCTGGTTGGCCACTGGAGGTATTTTAATAGTCCAGTAGGGGCTTTGCCTTCAACCTTTATGTACAATCCTCAATTAGGGTAGTGTTCAGGGTATGGAAGCCCCAGATGTGCGAGGGGAGTGTAATACCCTCACACCTACGCAATACATACCCTCCAACATGATCCTTTCCATTAGGTGCAAAATATTCAGCTCCTCAGTTTCCAACTGTCAGTTACTATGGCAACCTCCTGTGTTGAAGAGGCAAATAGTTTTTTAAATATCAGTTAATTTATTTAAATCAGGTGAGTGACAGTTGAAAGCTCAGGAGCAGATTAAATTGTACCTAATGGAATGGGTCATGTTGGAGGGTCTGGGAGTCTAGAATCACACTTGGCTTACGTAAGCTTCCTCTGTGGAGACTTACGAGCATTGGGGTAGATCCAGAACTACGTCCGTCTTCCATAGGCGGACGTAATTCAATAAACAGTAGCTACTGCGCATGCGTAGTAGCTATTGTACGTAATCTGCGTATCGTTTCAATACGTAGATTGCGTATATGCGTTCTAAAAGACTGCATATACGCAATCTACGCATCGAAACGATATGCAGATTACGTACAATAGCTACTACGCATGCGCAGTAGCTACTGTTTATTGAATTACGTCCGCCTATGGAAGACGGACGTAGTTCTGGATCTCATGCTGACGCTTATAGTACAGTAAGGCAAATCATGCAGTGTATCACATGTGCATGATTTAACTTATAGTACTATAGGCAGCTGCTTGCCAACGGTGAAAGGCTTGCTGCGGCAGCCATTTTTTTTTTACACAGACACGAACTACAGCGATTTAAACTCCAGCGATGTAAACTACAGTGAGTTTAACATAAACTCCTTGTAGTTTAATCGCTACACATCGCTGGAGTTTACAAATCGCTACTCTGTTAGTAAATTTAGCGATATGACATCATCAAATCGCTAAATAACTACGGCGATGCGGAGCGATTTAGAGTAGCAATTTAAACACGACTTTAGTAAATCTAGCCCTTAGAGTTGAGAGGTGATGTTTCCTATCCCAAGTCTAAATAACAGTGTGATAGTAAAGCTGGTCAGTATCTGTGTGCAGTAAGCAATTCAAAGATATATCCCTGCATGCAAAGAATACAATTAAATTAATTCCCCCCTGCAATCAACATGGTTTTGCCCAGGAGTGACTTTAAGTTCTTATTTTAAGAAGATTCTTAAGTGTGAATCAGGTCCGTGGTTACAAAACACAAACAACTCAATGAACAATTTAATTGAATGATTGAATGGAATTGTAAGTCTCGTGTTTTTAACTCGGGGGTCCTTCTAAAGTTACTACAGGGGAGCTGTTGGCGCTCTGCTGGTGTATGACATCACCAAGCACCAGTCATATGATAGCGTGGACCGGTGGTTGAAGGAATTGTATGACCACGCAGACGCTAGTATTGTCGTTATGTTGATTGGAAACAAGAGCGACCTTAATGATGAAGCTCGCGAGGTCCCCACCGAGGAAGCCAAGATGTATGCAGGTAAACACTAGGGGGCGCTAAAATGTGGGGCCAAGGGTCACTAGATTTTTTGATAGTGGCCGTAGATGATCATTAGGGGCCAATCTGGAAGTGTCTCTTGATTGTTTTGTTTATATCAATGTGATTTTGCACTGTATGCTCAGAAATGATGTACACGCAACTGCGGGAAATCCAATCCCAAACACAAATAGTGTTGAACAAAGCCAGGCATTACTTTGGATCACCAAAGCCAGGCATTACTATTGATCGCCAAGCCAGGCATTACTATTGATTGTTAAAGCCAGGCATCACTGGATAATGTACAACAGTCAATATAAATTTTTATGGATCACCAGATATTACTATTTATAATAAAGCTACTATGAATCACTACAGCTAGAGGCTAATATGGATCATTAGCAGTGACCATTACTGTGGGCAGGCATTCCATATGAGCAGTAATAGGCAGTGTTCTATATTATTAATAAACAGCCACTTATCCTTTTCTCATCCTTTGCAGACAATAATGGATTATTATTCATGGAAACGTCAGCACTTGACTCCACTAACGTGGAACTGGCCTTTGAAACAATCCTCAGAGGTATGAAGATATTCTGCTTATGTAAACAGGTCTGCTTTCAGTAGAGATATCATTGTTTGTCTTCTCTTTCAGTAGAGGCCTAGCTGAAGTTTATAATTCACTCTACATAAAGCAGATTTGTGACATGGCCATATGGGAAGGAGGGGCAGGGGGCCATCATTGTGGGTGGGACAGACATTATTTGGGTCTTTGTTGAAACCTTAAATGGTCTCACAGCCTTAACTCCCCAAATTCCCTAAATCCAGTATCTTGTTGCAGCAGCGGTGATTATGGGCCATATTCAGACCTCCGGCCGCGTATACGCAATCTACGTTGCAAAAAGTAACGTAGATGTTGTAATGAAATTACTGCGCATGTGCAGTAGTTCATATCGGAGGTCTGAATACGCCCCTATGGGCCTTATTCACATTTAAGAAGCTTCTGCTTCTTAGGTGCGTATTTTTATGGAATGAAGTAATGTATGCATAGTAGGTCATTTTCGCAGGTGCGTAGCAGGTCATTTTCGCAATCTACGTATCAGTTGGGTACGTAGATTGCCTCCATGTGGTCTTTAAAGACCATACAGATTCATTTAGTTAGAAAAAGGCAGCATAATGCCGCCTCGGGAGTGTTTAGGAAGAAGTGGGAGGGATTTAAATTAGCAGGCGAGGGCGGGAGGAGGCGGTGATAGGAAAGGTTCGTGCATAATTTCCTTCTTAAGAAGTAAACTTCGTACGGTTAGATATGGTAGCCCTATGGCACTCTTAACTGCCATAAGGTACCTAAAAATTTGGGGCGGGTGAGCTAGGTGCGGATCACTCTTAGGTAGGAATATGTACTTATGTGTCCGATGAAATGAAAGGCCTGTGACCTCCTGGTTTTATTTTGTAGAAATCCACAAGAGGGTTCTGAAGAGCAAAGGACTGGCACCTAAGGAGAACACAGTGGTCATATCCAATGAAGCTCCCACTAGTTCCTCTGATCCCCAATCTACACTAACCAGAAGACCTTGTTGTCAGAACATCTAGATATGAAGCCACTTCTACTTTGGAGCCAGAGAGAGAAGGAAGGACGTCTACAAGAGGTCACCCAATATGTTCATTGTCCTCCTTCTAGGTGAAGAGATGGATGACCTGGTCGTGTGCCGATGCCAAACCACTCATGACGATAAACAAAAAGTGGTCTTTATCCTATTATAAATCTTTATTATGTTTGATGAAACATGGATGTTTTGAAATGAATTCTTTACCAACTAGAACCGTTCCTCAATTTTGGTCCTGCATGTCCAGAATAAACCATAACGCAGTTTTAATCAAGTGTTCACCGTAAACTCTACCAGGCATTAACCAATGAAAGCCTGACTGCCTCCATGACGCTCTTATTCCCATTGAATCCCCATAAAATGTGTTGGCAAATGGGAATGAAGAAGCAGAAGTAGGGGCAGCGTACGAAGGATACAAGAGTTGTGATTGGTCATTATCTTTTGATATTGTGCATTTAGCATTAGATTTTATTTTTGCTTTTCAAATTTGTCTGACAAACCTTTATTTTTATTTTTAAATCAAGTAGTTTTTTATTGAACATTTTCCATTTTATAAACAACAATAATAATAATATTAATAATAATAAAAAAAGCACAAATACAGAACATAAAACACAAAACATGCATTGCACAGTAATAAATTTTTGTTACCTAAGATAAGGATGATGATCTTCTTTAATTAAGATTCTTTCTTTGTCCTGCAATAGAAAGGCAGATTGTATGTATGTATGTATGTATGTATGTATGTATGTATGTATGTATGTATATATATTAGTTGCCGACTCTCCCGGAATATCCGGGAGACTCCCGATATTTGGGCAGGTCTCCCGGTAGCCCGGGAGAGCCGGCAAAGCTCCCGCAAGCCCCACAAGCCATCAATTACTGCACTAATCCCTAGCGTCCATACCCTGAAACGCTGGAGATTACAGGAGTGATTGACAGGGGGCGGGGCTTAAAGACGTGATTTGCATTAATCTCGTCATTAAGCTCCGCCCCTTGCAGTACCCTCCAACTGTACCGATTTAGCCGGTGCAGTACCGTTTTTTAACAGTCTGTACCGGCAGAAGAGGCTGTACCGACTTGTACCGATAATGGCATAGTCGGTGGTCAGCCAGAAAACTCCCCCATACTTAGTAAGCTCATATAACAAGGTGAAAAATAAAGAGATTAAAGCTCCGACCCCTTCTCTAGACAATCCACACACCCTTCATGGACACGCCCCCCAGGTGTACCGATTTTTAAGTAAAAAATGTTGGCGGGTATATATATATATATAAAATGTATGATGTTATGGCACTCTATCTATCTATCTATCTATCTATCTATCTATCTATCTATCTATCTATCTATCTATCTAGTGCCATAACATCAGACCCTCCAACATTAACCCTTCCATTAGGTACAATATAATCCACTCCTGAGCTTCCCACTGTCACTCACCTGGTTTAAATGAATTAACTGACATTTAAAAAACTATTTGCCTTTTCAAAAAGGTGGTTACCATAGTAACTGACAGTTGGAAACTGAGGAGCAGAGTATTTTGTACCTAATGGAATGGGTCATGTTGGAGAGGGTCTGTAACATATATCCGCTCTCATCTGTGAACTTTCTACTTGTGCACATCAAAGCTTTGCTAGCAACAAATAATTCTGAAGACTAGATTTACTAATCTGTAGAAAAAAAGGAAAAATGTGTCTGCGCTAACCAATCAGAGCATACACAGAACAATCTAGATATAGGAGCAGTGACACTGCAGCTGGAGCAGCAGGGCTAACATCATAAGTTTGCGTTCCCTCTTAGCATACCTTCCAACACTTGAGACTTGTAAAGAGGGACTCATTTTTTCGTGGCCTGGTAGAAGAGGTGTGTCTTGTACCGCCCAGTGGGCATGTCTGGGGAAAGTGGGTGTGTCTGACACGAACAGATAGCGGGCCTAGTGCATGCCTCTTTTAATAATTTAGCCATCCGTTATGTCTGCCCCTTATTATTTGTCCAACCTCCATATGTCGGCCCGTTTAAACGTCCAGCCTCTATATCTGCCCCTTTATTATTTGTCTAGCATCCATGACTGCCTCTTATTATTATGTTCAGCGTCCATATGTCTTTCCCCTGTTTATTTGTCCAGCCTCCATATGTCTGCCCCTTTATTAAATGTCTGCTCCTTTATTATTTGTTAGCATCCATGTCTGCCCCTTATTATTATTGCCAGCCTCCATGTCTGCCCCTTATTATTATTGCCAGCCTCCATGTCTGCCCCGTACTATGTCCAACCTCCATATGTCTGCCCCTGTTTATATGTCCAGCCTCCATATGCCTGCCCCTTATTATTATTGCCAGCCTCCATGTCTGCCCCCTATTGCCAGTGCTAGCCTCATGTCTACTCCCTATTGCCAGTGCCAGGCTCCATGTTTGCCCACAAATGCCAGTGCCAGCCTCCATGTCCGCCCCCAAATGCCAGTGCCAGCCTCCATCTGCCCCCTTAATGCCAGCCTCCATCTGCCCCCTTAATGCCAGCCTCCATCTGCCCCCTAATCCAGCCTCCATCTGCCCCCTATTGCCAGCCTCTACCTGCCCCCTTAATGCCAGCCTCCACCCTTAATTCCAGCCTCCATCTGCCCCCTTAATGCCAGCCTCCATTTGTCCCCTATTTGCCAGCCTCCACCCTTATTTCCAGCCTCCACCTGCCACCTTATTTCCAGCCTCCACCTGCCCCCTTATTTCCAGCCTCCATCTGCGCCCTTAATGCCAGTCTCCATCTGCCCCCTTAATGCCAGCCTCATTTGCCTCCTTAATGCCAGCCTTATCTGCCCCCTTAATGCCTGCCTCCATCTGCCTATTGCCAGCCTCCATCTGCCCACATATGCCAGTGCCAGTCTCCATCTGCCCCCTATTCACAGTGCCAGCCTTCATCTGCCCCCATATGCCAGTACCTGCCTCCATATCTGCCCCTATTGTCTGTGCCTGCCTCCAAGTCTGCCCCCAAATTAATTGCTAGTGCCAGTCTCCTTATGCCCCCAATTGCCAGCCTCCATCTAACCCCTATTGCCAGCCTCCATCTGCCCACTTATGCCAGTGCCTACCTCCATCTGCCCCCTATTACCAGTGCCAGTCTTCATCTGCCTCCATATGCTAGTACCTGCCTCCATGTCTGCCCCTAATGTCTGTGCCTGTCTCCATGTCTGCCCCCAAATTATGCCCCTATTGGCAGTGCCTCCAATGATTTAATGTCCACCCCCATTGCCAGCCTCTGCCCCCAATTGCAAGACCCTATTAAATTATTTACTCACCGTTGCAGTTTTCCTTCCTGCGCGGTGCATGTACGTCTTGCCTCTTCCTCTGTCCGGCGGCGTCTGCTCTGCGGCCACGTGACAGAGCACAGGACACATAATGCAGGGTTCCAACGGGAGCCCTGTAGGACCAAAGCTCCTACAGGGCTCCCGTAGAAGCCCTGTATTACGTGTCTTGAGCTCTGCAGAGTCCTGCCGCATATAACGCGTACACAGCATATAACGTGTACACAGCATATAACGCTTACACAGCATATAACGCGTTCACAGCATATAACGTGTACACAGCATATAACGCGTACACAGCATATAACGCATACACAGCATACACAGCATATAACGCATACACAGCATATAAGGCGTACACAGCATATAACGCATACACAGCATATAAGGCGTACACAGCACATAACGCATACACAGCATATAACGCATACACAGCATATAACGCGTACACAGCATATAAGGTGTACAGAGCATATAACGCGTACACAGCATATAACGCATACACAACATATAACGCGGAAGGGCCTTAAAAAAAACAAAAAAAATAAAAATAAAAAAAAAACCATTCTGGTGCGGGCGGGACAGCGGGACAGTCCCCCGAAAGCGGAACTTGTCCCGCTGAAATAGTGACAGTTGCGGGGTATGCTCTTAGTCAGGTTACAGTGTAGGCCAGGGTTCTCAGAAAATTTGAAGGTAGGGGGGCAAGGAATAATTTCGCTTGACCCTCCCCAACATCTATCAAATGAATTAATAAAATATATCAATATAATAAAAAGAAAAACAATAAAAATGACCTTTATAGGTTCCAGTCTTTCAGTGAATGTCTGAGGAGTGGAAGGCGGCCCCCAGCACTGCAGTCAGCAAAGGTCACATGACACATTGTCACAGTGTGTGTCAAGGAACCAGCGCTTGCTGCAGCACTGAGCACCTTCTCCCGTTCTTTGGTGACTGGCAGACTCCAGCTGTTCTTCATGCACACCCTGTATGGCAGTGATACAGAGCATAAATTAAAGGCTGTCTGTGTTCAGGGTGACAGTAGGGGGCGGCCAGAGATACCTATAGGCTGCACCTGTTCCCTCCCTAAATGGCACCCCCTTTAAATTTTGGGGGCAAACGGCCCCCTTCCCCTCCCTCTTCCCCACCCTCCATCATGACCCATTCCATAAGGTACAGAATACTCCACTCTTGAGATTCCAGGTGTCACTCACCTGTTTTAAATGAATTAACTGATATTTAAAAAACATATTTCTCTTCAACAAAGGTGGTTACCATAGTAACTGAGTTTGAGACTGAGAAGCAGAGTTGTTGTTCACAGGGTTGTTGAATGAAAAGCCCTTTGAGTCAATGCTTTACCCAAATCTACATAGAAACAGTGACATCTACAGGCAATAAAAATAATTATCTATTAACTATTTACCTGTAGGGTTCCTCTGAGGACCTCTTGTGGTCACTGTGTGCTACAGCACATTTTGCATCAATTAAAAAAGATTACCATTTTTCTTTATATGGTGCACATTTGAGGCTGTAAATATATAAAATAATTTACACCAGAGTTGCTGACTCTCCGGGAGACTCCTAAAATTCTGGTATTTCTCCCAGTATCCTGGGAGAAGCATTCAAATCTCCTGCACATCATGCAAACCACAGCCTCAAGTCCCGCCCCCCAGTCTAGCAACACTATCATTCACAGTGTTACTAGGGCCTGGGTGGGCCAATTAGTGTCATTATCCACGCCCCCTCTCTTAGTAATACTATGAAAACAACCATTGATGGTCAGGGCTTTAGGACGTGATTTGCATAAATAGCGTCATTAAGCCTCGCCCCCACACCGGCCTCTATCTCTTGCTTTCGGGATCTATCTAGCTTTAAAAAGTCACTCAGTTACACTGATTTTACTATGCTTCCTGATATATAAATTCAAGCTGTAGTTTTAAGCGAAAAATAAAACGTTCTCAGAGACTTTTTAACTCGTCTCTTAGCAACTAGTATTTCTTTTTATCTAAAAAATTTCTGCTCCCTCTTTGGGATGCCTGAAACATCACAATAAATTAGTGCAAATACATTTTTTTCTTCAACACAGGTGGTTACCATAGTAACTGATTGTTGGAAGCTCAGGAACAGAACATTTTGCACCTAATGGAATGGGTCATGTCGGAAGGTCTGGACCAGCATGCCTCATGATTCTGCTAAAGCTTTCTGTAAAGTTAGGGAACCATTCACATCTCCACCCTTTCATATCTGTGAATAGTTGCCAACTCTCCCTGAATATTGAAGATTCCTTGCAGAGTGGGTGATCTTCCTGACTTCCTGAAGTGTTTGGCAAGCTCCCTGATGTATCAGTTCCAGAAGTCATTGCAGAATGATGACAGAATTTAGAAATTGTGTCCTTTTTTTCCTGGAATGAGGCCTATAGAGTCGCACATTTTCATAGAGGACAAAATGTAATAAAAGACTGGCCGTTATCTAAGACACCATGGGCTACATTTACTAAACAGCAGAAAAGGAAAATTGGAGATGTTGCCCATAGCAACCAATGAGATTCTAGCTCTCACTTTCCTATTACATACTACAGAATGTCACCTAGAATCTGATTGGTTGCTTTAGGCAACATCTTCACTATTCCCTTTAGTAAATCTGGCCCCATGGCTTAATAATGGAGACAGAAATGAAAAATAAGTACGCGCGGATTTGCAAAACTACGCATCTAAGTGGCAAATGCGCTCCCATGACACTCCGCTCGTTCTTACGGATTTTAGCTGACTTCCGCCACCATAGGGCTACCTTAAGTTTCTGTGTGTATGTTTGTGCGGAGTTTGCTAAAGTAAGAATGGAAGTGCCTAACTCTGCCCACACTGTCCAATTTATATGTCTCCCCCTCACCCACTTTTATCAACCTCTTTCTTACGAGTGCTGGAACGCCGCTTCTTACGGATGTCATTAGTTTCATCCCCTAGTTTTAGTTGAACGCCGTCCTATTGAGTTGTTGTGCACGCACGAGCAGATAGCAAAAAAACAGGGGTTCACCATTTTTTACCTGTTTTTTGACCAAGGTTTATTGTGTTTGACAATTTTTTAAAATAATGTTTATGAAAAAAAAAAAAAAAATGCTGTCAGTGTTACGGCCATACTTGAATGGCTGCAATAATACATTCCGCTGTAAGTGCTGAGCACCGCACTGGAAGGCGGGAAGATACAAGCTTTATGTTATTGTTTATTGTTACATCACGCGCTTCGCCACACTTCTCAGAGTACTGGGCAAAATCATGGAGCACAGAATATATGGAGAATATCTGTCCTGGTCTGGTCTGGCCCAATAGGGGGCAGTAGTCTGTCATCATCCATGTGTAAGAACTTCCAGCATGGCAGTCACTTGGGGGAAGTAGTCTGGCACATGCCATGTAAGCGTGTAATTTATGTGTGAGTACCATGTAAGCGTGTCCTTTATGTGTGAGTATCATGTAAGCGTGTCTTTTATGTGTGTGTACCATGTAAGCTTGTCCTTTATGTGTGAGTACCATGTAAGCGTGTCCTTTATGTGTGAGTACCATGTAAGCGTGTCCTTTATGTGTGAGTACCATGTAAGCGTGTCCTTTATGTGTGAGTACCATGTAAGCGTGTCCTTTATGTGTGAGTACCATGTAAGCATGTCCGTTATGTGTGAGTACCATGTAAGCGTGTCCTTTAAGTGTGAGTAACATGTAAGCATGTCCTTTATGTGTGAGTACCATGTAAGCGTGTCCTTTATATGTGAGTAACATGTAAGCATGTCCTTTATGTGTGATTACCATGTAAGCGTGTCCTTTATATGTGAGTAACTTGTAAGCGTGTCCTTTATGTGTGAGTACCATGTAAGCATGTCCTTTATGTGTGATTACCATGTAAGCGTTTCCTTTATATGTTAGGAGCATGTAAGTGTGTCCTTTATATGTTAGGAGCATGTAAGCGTGTCTGTGTGTGTAAGTGCGGTGTAGCAGCATTATAATGTGACAGCAGCCCATTGCTTGCCCTGGATATAATCACATCCTTGTATAAACACTGTCAGGTGTTTCAGTTAATCACAATCATCTGACCTATCAGTGGCAGCCATGTGACAGTGTACACACCAACATGTAACGACCTGCCACACATTCTCAGTGACCTGGTTACACCCATCTCTCTTTGTGCTCTGAAGCACAGCATTGAGATACAGCCAGGGATTTACAAATATATATGATAAGATCTGGGTACATTGTATTCCGGCAATACCCACCCGGAATCAGAGAATTTGGGATTAATATATCCCCAAAAGAAGATTAGATCTCTGGTCATGCAATGTATGATATTTTATAATATATGGTATAGAAATCCCTCCAACATCCTCTAATCAGTCTCTTATTACTTCCCAGAATGCATTGCCCCTTATGGTATTGCTACTGTCACCAGTGCCTGCACTAGCTAATATTATTCAAAGCAAAATATGTCACTTCCAGGGGCTGGCTGGCAACATTCCTATATCAGAAAAAAGTAAATCTTGCCACCAATTCCACCAGACTTCACCTTCAGCTTCCCAGAGCCCACCCCTGAGGAACTCTCTGGTAAATCTTCCTCCTATTTTAGTCTGTTTGGTAGTACATGCGGCAAGTGGACAGCAGTAGGTGTAATTTTACCAAAGGGGGTGGCAGAAGGTATATTTAATAAAACATCTTGGGGACTGAATGGCATATGTAGAAAATGTTCCTAAAAGTATGTAAAAGAAACGAGAGAGAGAGAGAGAGGAGGAGAGAGAGAGAAGAAGAAGAAGAAGAAGAGAGAGAAATAGAGAGAGAGGG
Source organism: Limnodynastes dumerilii (assembly GCA_011038615.1). Taxonomy (NCBI): domain Eukaryota; kingdom Metazoa; phylum Chordata; class Amphibia; order Anura; family Limnodynastidae; genus Limnodynastes; species Limnodynastes dumerilii. Next base: position 552,537 of record WWET01000303.1, read on the forward strand.
GGGGAGGGGGGGAGAGAGAGGAAGGGGGGGAAGAGAGAGAGAAAAAAAGATGCTGAGGAAATCCTATTTTCCTAGGTTAGAGGTGAGTTAAAGTTAGGTTAGGGTTAGGCTGCAGGGTGAGGATGGTTAAGGTTAGGGGGGAGGGTTAAGGTTAGGCTGCAGAGAGGAGAGGTTTAAGGTTAGGGTAAAGGGAAGGTTAAGGTTAGAGGAAGATTAAGGTTAGGCTGCAGAGGGGAGAGGATTAAGGTTAGGGTTAGGGGAGTTGATTGTTAGAGTTAGGATGAAGAAAACTTACCTATCACCGTTAGACTCTTCGTACAGAAAGCAGTTGTATTAGTCAGTGCAGCCAATTTATTCACTACAAACTAGTGACGTCCCTTTATGCCACATTAATGCCATTAGGCTGTCTAAAAGAACATACTGTATTCTGCTAGTGTCTTGGCCACAGAGATGCAATGACATGCTCATACCCTGCATCATCCAATCAGATGTGTGTTACAGGGCACCTTTGGAATGCCAGCGTGTTAAGTAATACCCAGCATGCTGCATTATTCCATTTAGCAACACTTGAGTTAATCATTTCCTACCAGGACAGTGGAATGGCGTGTCACATGGACAGGGATGTGGTAGTCACACCTTTTGTTCTTTCAGCAGTTATCACTTTATGTTCTGATTTACTGCACGTGGAAAAGCGGTGTGTTCCAGAGGCTGTGCCAAGTTATTGTGGCGATACTTGGCACAGATTTTACTGTAAACATGTAGCCTATACTAGACGGTTCCCTGACAGGCCTTTAATCACAGACACAAGTCAAACAGCACATTTATTTAAAGGACGAGACTCCTATATTTAACATCATACCAGTATTCTCTTAAACAAGTGTTACAAGCTATAACAAACACATTTTATATCAAATATGGGAGCTCAGTAGTTTATCGATTTTTGAGCCCCAAGTGCATGATTTTGCATTTTTAGGCACTAAACTGCAGTTGCCACACTCTTGACCATTCCTCCAGTCTACCTAGATCATCCCTCATTTTGTGTGCCCCTCCTGGCGCATCTACCCTGTTACATATCTTTGTATCATCTGAAAAAAGGGCATATATTCCCCTTGATACCACAGGCAATATCACCTATAAAGATATCAAATAGCACTGGTCCAAGTACAGAACACTGGGGTACTCCACTGGCTACATTACCATCCCCAGAAGAGATTCCCATATTTAACATCATTCAGGATCCTCTTAGACAAGTTTTAGAAGCTATAACAAACACATGTTCTATCAAATATGGAAGCTGCAGATGCAACTGTTGCCTATCACGTGTGTAATCTGTATCTCAGGTAAGAGGACAAGAACAAATGCTACATTGTTACATATAGAAACAAACACCTGGTTATATCCCTTCTATCATATCCCTCTCTCCCTTCTGTATCTGGTTATATGCCTGCTATCATAACCCCCTCTCCCTCTTTTATCTGGTTGTATCCCATCTATCCTATCCCTCTCTCCCTCCTGTATCTAGTTATATCCCATCTATCATAACCCCCTCTCCCTCCTGTACCTGGTTATATCCTTTCTATCATATCCCCCTCTCCCTCGTGTATCTTTTTATATGCCTGCTATCATATCCCCCTCTCCTTCCTGTACCTGGTAATATCCCATATATCATATCCCCCCTCTCTAACCTGTATCTGGTTATATGCTTGCTATCATAACCGCCTCCTGTATCTGGTTATATCCCATCTATCATATCCCCCCCCTCTCCCTCCTGTATCTGGTTATATCCCATCTATCATACCCTTCTTCTCTCCTGTATATGGTAATATCCCTTCTATCATATCCCTCTCTCACTCCTGTACCTGGTAATATCCCTTCTATCATATCCCCCTCTCCCTCCTGTACCTGGATCAGTTTAAGTAGCCCTCTGGCACTCGTAAGTGCCATAAGGTACCTAAAAACAGGGGGACGGGTTAGGGGCAGGACGGATGAGTTAGGTGGGGATCTGTCCATTGTGCCCACATATCATGTACACCCTCCCCTAATAAAAACACCCTGCGCTGCTGTTTTACTTTAGCCAATCAGATTAGGCGAAGTGTTTTTTTTCTTTATCCCCGTCCAGACTGTCCTATCCTCAGATATCTAGCACATGTAGGATAAAAATTGCACATGGATATCAGAATAAAGAAAGCATACACAGCATTGTCAATGAGAGTTGGCAAAGGAAGCCCATTTTATTAGGAGACATACAAATCAGAGATATTGAAATGTGACGTGATGTCATAGCAGTATGTACAATTCTCTAGCCACATGGGTGCTTGCGAAACTGCATAGAGCTATTCAGTGCATAGAAAATGTTGCCCGTATGTAAACGTAAGTGAAATAAGGTAAGAGAGGAAGACAATCGCTGTTTCATTCAGTTACCAAGTGATACGTTAGTCAAGTACCCATCGGCCTCAGACTGCTAAAAACCGATGGATGTGGAATCTTATATAAACCCACATTCTGAGTCTTAAAGGACTTTGTGAATCAGCACAAGGACATGTAAGTGAATTAGCGCTTTAATTATCTTACCTAACTTCACCCCCAAGTGTACAATTTCCATTCAGGCGTCTTTGCCTTCTAAATAAAAAAAACTTATAATAACTTTTATACATAAAATGTAAAAAGCTTGAAATATTTCCCATACCCTCTTCTGAATATTTGGATAGGATATTCATCGTCAAAATGATTGGCCGACCGTTTCCTAGGTAACAGAAAACGGTTTGTACATGCAGCAAACGGGGGAAAAAAAAGTAACGCGCCTTAACATAACTGGAACGTAAAACTGACAAAGATGATGTTTAACAGTCTATTAAAAGGAAATAAATAAACAAGGAGGCATATAGCATAAAAATAACACCTCTAAACAATCTTAAGGTAAAAATCTAAAACAATCATCCACACAAAAAAAAACTTTTAAATTAATAATTTATTGACCAAAATATAAAAAAAAAACCCCAAAAAATAAAAAATCCAACATTCTTCACTGACAAACATTTCTGTAGTTGGTAGAAAAAGGACAGGTTTCGCTATTTGGATAACTGTGCAGTAGTAGGGTTGTCTACATCTCTAGATGGATCCAACCAATAGGAGCTCCTAAAAAGCTGTGGTAAAATAGTAATGTTCAATCTGATTGGCTATGCCAAAAAATTCCACAACGGGTCTACCACCCACACACAACCGAGCCAGACATGTTGAGGGTTGAACCAATTACACGAGGATCATGGGATATCACTTTGCACTTCATGCATCCAACCACTAAAACCATTTAGTGGCCGTTGTCCTTCAAATGAATCCATATAGCCGAAACAAAATGGCAGCCTCAGTGTGTATAGGTGAAGAGTCCACATAAATGTCCCCAATACATAGAAACCTGTGAGCTCAGTTAAGTTTTTGTCATTTCTACGAGCCTACTATCTAACAACCTAACTTTTTTCTTTTTTACCAGTAAAGAGGGTTTGCAAATATATGGTCATGTATGAAAATGGATTATGGCGTGTTAGCAACTACAGAAGTGAAAACGTTTTTCTGAAGAGAGCAAACAGGGTTTTATTTCATAATGTGGCTTCCTTGTCTTCGGCAGATCTTTCTTGGACAGGGAGCAGCCATCTTGTTCTTTGCAATCCAACTCTAAGCATTAGAGTTACAGGATATGGAGCTTTGATGGTAGATGCCTTACATAAAACGCGACGCATCCGACGCTTGTTTTCCTCCTGTCCCGCAGAGTGAGTCCTTCCCCGTTTCCAAGACTGGTATGGATGATGTTGACGGAGAGTGTTTTTACTGACTGAGAGACGCAACTCTGATAGTTTAAGTATTTTCTCCTACCGGTCTTTGAGTACATGTCGGGAGATGAGGGAGAGCTCGTGAATGATTCTTTGCCTCAGGACCAGTTTTGATGAGGACAGCTGGGGCACTCTGGCTACGTGGAGGACGGTCTTCTTGTTGTTTATCCCTACTAGGATGAGGAACAGCAAGTTTTTCTGTCTGCACTACAGACAAGGGTTCTGACCCAGAGTTCTGAAGGTTCTGCACCAAAAAAATGATGCCACAACTGCTTGGCCCATACAAGTCTTGGTCAATTGCTCGGCTGGCTTGAAATTCCTCCGCCTGACTGAGAGTAGGGTTACAGATGGGTGAGGTGTGCATCCATGTTAAGTTCATGGCTGGCCAGTCAGTCAAAACCTGAATCCTTTCATTGCAACAGATGCAATCCTTCTGACTCTGACCAACAGCAGCAACTTTTGATGGTCTACCAAGCGACTGGCTACTTGGTAAGGGAGTTTCCTTTAATTGGCATTCTTTTTGCTTTGAAGAACTTGAATCCAAACTCTGCAAATAGTAAAAAGGACAACTTTATTTAAGACGTGCTTACAAAAGACTATAAACAAAATGTTTGATTTAACAACCAGATACATAGGTCTATGCTAAGACCAAACCAACAGCCTTCCTTACCTTGGCTATTTTACATTGGGGTTCCTCCATGTCATCATCTGAAGAAAAAGGAGAGGACGAAGAGCTGGTGACTCCGGGGAACCAAACTTTCAACATCATTTCCACTTGCAGCAATGTGCCCAGATAGCGCTCCCTGGAAAAAAGAACAAAGTCATATATGTTAATTATGAGACACACATGTAAAAGAAAGTAGGCAGAGTAGAGAGTATCGTAATGACGTTAGGGGTGAGTAGACGGTGGAGGGCGGGTATATAGCAACTAGCAGACAGTACATTGATTGTGTAAAATGGGTACAGAATGAGAAGTAGATGGTACACTGATGGTGGTAGTCATGAATAGAAAGTGGAGTAGATAGTGACTTAGTGGGAATATAATGAGGAATAGATGGCAGACAGCTCCACAAATAACACTCACCCCATTTCTGGTTTCTGAAGAACACCAACAATCCTCTGTATCCGATCCATTGCAACACTCTGCTGGAAACTGTTTAATCCTGTAAAAAAAAAAATCAGAGATTACGATAAGATGATGCACTAAGCTTCATAATGATACAACAAGGAGGAATTGTCACACATTGTCCCAAAACATCTCTCAGGCAGGTAAACAAACAACTTCTCAAACAATTATGTGCCATGGACATCAGGATTTGAACGTCTATTACACACCTTCACTCCCTGCAGTTCATTCCCTCTCTCCCAGCACCGCTCATTTCCAAGCCAAGGCCAGAGGAGGGGGAAGTCCTTAATATCACACACCATACTAACCGGCAACGAACCGGATGCTCTGGTGTGGTCAGATTCATATTATACCTGTTCAGAGCTTACTGCTCATTAGAAGCAGGTGTGACTTCAGGGATGAGACCTTCCCTCGTACAAATATTACTAGAGGAGGGGGAAATGAATTACAAATGGGGCTGGTAAAATCGAAAATGATCTTTTATCTTCAAAGAAACGAGTTTGGAATAGTTTTAATAGAAAGAAAGGGTAGATCCAAGGTGCCAGCAATTAACTTTTGAAGCTCTCTGTAAAGGTCATAATCTGATGGCTATTAGTGCCAATTAATTCTATGTTTATGATTATAGTCATCCGCCACAAAACACTTTAATCATAGCAAAACCATAATTATACAGAAGGGTCAGGGAGGACAGGTAATCCCAAAATGGTTTTCCATCCATCAGACCTTTAAAAGCGTCACTTTATGTACGGAACATTGTAAATTGCATACTACCCGTGGTGTATAAAATGGCTAGCTGGCGTGATAAGCATTTTCATCACCAAAGTCATTGCAGCTGGCCCTCGGCAATTTTCCCCCCCAATTGAAGAGAATTTGACTATAGAGCAGCCCGAGACGCTTTCCGTTATCGTGCCATCTGCCAGACAGACGGCATTTACAGTTGCTTTGAAGAACAGTGTGCTCTCAGCGGGGGCTTGGCATTAGTACCGTACCATGGGGTACTATCTGCGAGTGTGCTCCTTGGCAGGTACCGTTTCATTATAGGCTATTCTGGAAAACGCAATTCTCGCTGGAATCAGCACGCCGTACAATGTGACCTTATTCAAAGACGCCCCAAATGGAAATAAAGCACAATCTTTTTTTTCTCTCTCTTTGTAATAGAAATGGGCCACGTCTCAAGCCGCATGATGACGGCCGAGTCTGGGTTATTATAGTAGCTCGATCTTCCCCTTGTGCTACATAGGAAATTGCAGGATGAGATGAACAAAAAAAAAATATCCTGTTCCAGACAGGAGAAAGGACAGATTCTCCTTCAGGGAGATTCTGCAATCGTCAGAGCGTCGATTGCATTGTCTTTGAAAACTGACCAACAGCAAATTGGCTCAGCATACACACTATACAATGATTATGCCAACCAACCGATTATCATTTTATAGTGTCTTGACTATTGCAAAATATCTCTTGTATAAAGTATGCAGTGCAGGATTACAAATGCTTCTAATGTATAAA
>WWET01000303.1:559180-570422 GCA_011038615.1 Limnodynastes dumerilii
AACACCTACAATAGCTTTGTACCGCATTGGACAGCACAATATGTAGCGGTGTGGGTTTCTTTTGCAGCCACCCGCTGTTTGATATTTAAGGATTCTTTTATGTCTTGTGCACTGTACTCCAGACAGGGCTGAGTCATGACTATCTCCTACAACTCCTGCGATCGATGGCTCCAATACAACTCATGTGCTGGGTTACATTAGATAAGTCACAGCCCAACGGGGAGTCCCGGATAAGGATTCACAGTGGTGGCGGTTCAGTGACAATCAGATCTCTGTAGCTCTCACAGGGGTGAGTTCTATCTAGCATTAGGACATTATGATTATGGCTTCCTCTCAGAGGCCAAGGTTACTGCTAATCCCCCTATGTCTTATATATGAAATGCCTTTATTTTAATATCAGCTACAGCTAATTAATAGTAAAAAATGAACAAGTCTGAGATAAACTTTAAATAAACCCTATTGAACATCTTATATAACACATGTAAACTCAAATATCCAATAACCAGCAGAGTATAACAAAAATTCTGAACATCTCATAAGAGGAAAACAGGTGGAAAGTTAAACCTGGTCAAAATCATGTTGAATGTCAGAGTGGGAGTCTGCCTCTCCTGCAATTCAACAAGGTTTTGCCTAGGTGTAACTTTCCACCTGATTTCATCTTATATTCCAACTCTGGACCTGGTCGCTGGCTACGATCAACAAATGGAAAGGTAATAATCACCTCTGTCATATCGTCCCCGTTTTAGTCCATTCAGAAGTTCCGTAAGAGGTTTTATAAATCCCTGCAGTTCCCGACACTAAAAAAGAAAAAGAAAAAAGAAAGATACATCAGAGTCTGTCACATTGATTTCAATAGTGCCATCATTCCCTGCAAACACAAGCCACCCCTGCGGAAAGCCTACATTTATCACTTTCATGCAGATGTAATAGTATTTTTCACTTTAATAAATTTGAAATAAAAACTATTCATCAAACTATTTTCTAGAGCTATGAAACAGAATACATTTTCCCCCTATCAGGGGAGGTCACTTGTCACAACTGGTCACCAATGTATTAATAAAGTGACCTTTAAAAGAAAAAAAAGTTGGCAAGCTTCAGCTTCTCATCGGAAAGTCCTGTAGCTTAAATGCAAAAGCGTCAGAGGCTCACCGCACGAGCACATACACGTTACAGTGATATCAGTCTGCTGGATTATTATAATTCCAGGAGCTTGGTGTTTACATCCACAACGCTGACATTCACTACTGTCATCAGCTTCCGAGTGGCTAAGTAATCACTTTATTACATGGTTTAGTAGAAGCGAGAGGTGGAGAATGCTTTGAAATTTAAGAGCCAACAGGAAACATTATATATGACAACGGCTTCCGTGTAAAGTTTTATGTAAACCCCCCCCAATAAATAAATAAATCACCTAAATGTTACGTTTATTGCCCGTGAACTGTTTTTTCAAGGCAGCCAAGCGGGTCTTGCCTCTTGTAGCAGCAAGGTCACCTTTCAAAATATGGCTGCCATCTTGTCACCTCATTCTGTTACAACGTGCAATACAACAACTGAGAGAGAAAGCTCGATGACAGCCCCATCCCAGTCTTATGGGCTACAGAGGAGGATAGAGAAGTTTGTGATAGCTGTACCGCTGTACAGGCACCATGGTCTAGATTATTCTAAGGTGACCTGCAGGTGTTGTGAAACGCCAAGTCCCAGCATGCTTTGGGACTTGTGAAATGTCTCCAAAGCATAAACATAGCATATAGTTGGTAAAGATACCTGGAACTTAGAATTCCTCAACACCCGGTTGCCTCTACATGGTCCGTAGGCTGCTAATATTTATAGCATGCATGTGATATTAGGAACTTAACCTGAACCTTTTTTTGCTTTATTAAGGTATTGCCAATTATCATGAGAAAAGTTAAATTATTGTCTTACCTTCTGAGCAAATATTCGGTCTCCTTCAGATACCGGTAAGTTTTGGTCACCGTTCTCCGTCCACCAACGTGTAGACAACTCTGTCTCTTCAGCCCTCTGCCTTTTGAGTCCTTGTGAGATGTCCCGCATCGCGACCTCTGGACGCACAACGTTTTTCTGCGGTTTCTCTTGTTTTCTGCTACTAAGTTCGGACCCGGCGCTCGTGAGGTTGTTCTGTGTAGGACAAGCGGTTCTTCCATCCACCTCTGGGATATACCGGCAATATTGCCCTGGGCGTTGAAGCCAGTTGGTTCTCCTAGCTTGGTACTCATTCTCCAAGCGTATTAAGACCGGGTGGTCAGCGCTGCTCAGCCGAGAGTTTGGGATCATGCGCACGCTCTCAAAGTCCTCCTCGGCTTTAGCGGGTTCGTCCAACCCATCGGAGAAGACAACATCAAAGTCTATGTAGCTCTGGTCCTCCCGGTCAGTGGTGGTGCTATTGGCGGAATATAGGGAGTCATAAGAGGACAGGAAGTCAGATGATTCGGTGTCTTCCATGGGGGTATCAATAATCTACAGGAGAAAAAGAAATGAAATAAAAGTCAGTCAGTTCATTATGCGACACAACATAATTCAATCTTTATAGTCTCCCCACAATGGCCAGTCTTACTGTGGTTGAAATGTCCTATGAACCAATCCCGATAAAATATGACAAACAATTGGACACCTAATCTATGACAGTCAATGGATGGATGTCTGCTTTGTAGGTCCCAATGGCTTAAAATTTGACTGACCCCTGAATTTTGAATTAGTGCATGTTCTAAGCTGCCGAATTAAACCAAGGCTTCAAAATAATTAAACCTCTTCTCATTCTATTAGAATATAAATTAGCAAACAGACAACATAAGTGTTGTATTTTTCAGATCCCTTTTCCTATAAAACCGTGTGTGTGTGTGTGTGTGGGAGGGGGGAGTGTTTTATGTTATTTACTGACCAAATTATTCCAAAAACACTGGTCAAAGCTCTTGTTCTAGGTTAGGCAAAGATAATAAAGCTCTTTAGCTTAGCATTTTGACATCCACCGATTGTTGCAATACTATTTTAAGCCTATCATATTGAGGGTTGTTGTAAAGTCAGAGAGAGAAAGTTCAGTATTTTTGTCAACTTGGGGGAGAGGGTACTTTCCATCCATTACCTACAGTCTACGGACCATATAGCTAAATAAACTTAGAATTTTAACCTATGAGACATTGAACCAACTACAAACCCAACCAGGTATTCTACATTTCAGCTGATTTTAATTCAATTTGACTTTCATTTAGTACCTTTTACTGGTGGGAAGCTTTTATTGTTTCTCTTGTTACTGCATCTATAAATATAGCTATGGTTATACTTGTTTATATTAGTGATGAATCACCAGATTACACATATATAAAAAATAAAATGAAAAAATACACATTTTGAACCTTATTTTGTTTTTATTTCTATTCTGTTCGGTTTTGATTAAAGATCTCCATACAATTATATGGTGACTGTACCTTTAGCGGCATTGTTTTTATTTATAAATATATCATGGCAATACCTTATACAAAAGGTATTTTTTGTATTTAGCAGCTTTTGCAAGCATTGGGTTAGCAGAGACCTCTACTAGTACTTGGACGGACCACCCTTGGTTTTGATAACCTCGCAATGTGTTTCTTAGCAACTTTGATTCTAGCACCATAAACCTAAAAAAAATTCCTAATTTGTTGCTCAACCACTGTTCTGCAAAAAGTTAAATGTCTGTTATGGGGACTCCATGTCACGTTAAAGGTATCAACATTTTGCCGAGTGCATTAAGAATTAAAATTCAAACACCTATCATCCATCTATGCAGCTTGCGGAGTTTCCCAGAAATATTACATAATCCCGAGACGGAAAGCGTTGTGCTCACACGTGTCAGCCATGCAAAAGGATTGGTGTGCGGGGAATGTATACTGTGTTACGGAGCGATGCACAATGAGTAAACACAAGTCTGGATTATGTAATGAGGCAATCACAAAACATATCAGGGTTACGCAACAGAGCCATCAAATTACAAGTGTGGAGGAGGATGATCTACCAGTGAGCCTCTAGGGGAAGGGTTTGAATGCAGAAGAGGTAGGACAGCCCTGGGTGTGTGTTACATGCTGCCAGCCATCTCCAATTCAGCTGTTGGTAAAGAACAGGCCACCTGACAAGCTATTACGCCTAGCCTGGCTGTCAGTACACAGACATGCGTCCTAAACACATTACATAGCTTATTCAACCTATTCTCTCCTAGATTCCGGTGCTGGATGCCACTTAAGCAAGATTGCCTCAGAGGTGGGGTTTTTTTTTATTAATACAAAAGGTTTGAAGTATTTACCCTGGATAATCAGAGGAAACAAGGAAGGATCTGCAAGATACACACTTAGGTCCGGATTCAGTTATGTCGTTTTCATCTACCGTACGTTGTTTTAAGAATTGAGCTACTATGCATGCGTAGCAGCTCAATTCTTAAAACAACGTACACAAGACAAAAACCACATAACTGTGAATCTAGACCTAAAAGCCCAATTCAGAGTTAGAAAAACACTGAATTTCACAGCAAGTAAGAGCCAACTGCCAATCAAAATTGGGAAACGACTAAACACGATCCACATCCAAATATCGAAGCCAAATAAGAAGCCATTATGCTCAATGACAAATATATAACACAGAAAGAACATTCCAGTCTGTACAAAAGACAAATCAACCAATCTTCCTCCCCGTGGCTGGAAAAAGTTGCTGTGCAAACGTGAAAGAACATTAGTTCATAATTAACTAATGTCAACAATGGGTTTAATAAAGCTCTTTTTTCTTGAAGTTCTGTTGCAACCTGTGCAAATGCTGGGTGATATAATCCAGTCTGTACGCCCCCGTAGGGCGTCTCTGGTTACGCTAGGTTGCTGTACAAAGGTACAAATCATAAACATCAACACGAAAAGGTGATCCCGTAGGGACGCCTATGAGCCTTACAAAGAATCACCATGAGACCTGCTTGCTAGGGCTGTTGCATCCAACCCAAAATGTCTTAAGTAAGATAGAATAAACCTAAACTACTGTGCAAACGATTCTAGGGATGGATTGTGCGTCGTGCTAAGCCAAGCCCTTCCTCTACGATTTAAATACCTACCCGTCCACCACGTAATCTGTACATACGTCGGGTCGTCACACCCTGCTGTTGACGTTATTTACTTATTACTTACGCAGAACGCACGCATGAACTACTTATGCATTCTAAATGCATAATTGCCCTGTTGCACGCAATTTTGTATCAGGTCAATAAAGTTGAGGTGGCTCGGAAGCCTGCAAAGAGCGCAAGAAGCTCCAGACGCCCTTACTGCACAATCCCACTAGCATACGCGATCCCCAACCATACAGCAAGCAAAATAAAGTACTTTTTGCACCTTTAGTATAATTATTTCTGAATGGTGGGTGTGGCTGGAGAAATTAGAACGATAATGCCAGCCTTCTATCAAAAACATATAGCGCACCGTGAACCGTGCGCAGTGGCATAACGAAGAGGCTCTACGATACGCCCCAATTCTTTCTTTCCCTCGCCCACTATAACAAAGTCCATTGTGTAGAGCTGTAGTCACAAATGTTAGCGCCAGGAAAAATGGCACCCACGACGTTAAATTACTAACTAGTTTAACCTTAAAAATTTGACTTAATAGCGCCTCACTTTGGCTTTGTATCTCGGACGCTGTGGTCAAACGAATCTTCAATACTACCACTGAGAGGACTACTACAACTTTAAACCCTAATTTAGCCACACCATGGATTCCAAAGCATTCCTCTGTTGTCTTTAGCACATTATGATAAATACTGATCCCTTTGTGCCTCAGGCGCTCCTGTGGAATGCTGTACAGGCATATATAGATATATATAGCAAATAAAAACTGGGTTACCAATATAAATTCCAGACCTCTGGTAAATAGCAGCATGACACACATTCCATGGAGAATTATGGCACATATTTCCTATATGACTCAGGCCTATATTGAAATACAGACTATTTCGACTGTTGAAATTATAACTTCCGCTAGTCCAGCGCCGGCCAATCGGAAACACTTCACTGGCTGCATAAAGGGGCTGATTCAGAGCTGCACTTACACAATTTTTTTTAGGTGTAAGTGTAGACATGAGCAATACCATGTTGAATTGCAGGGGGAGGCAATTTTAAATTGTAAAATCAGAAATAAAATTAAGAGGTGAAGGTTCTTAGCTCAACTCTAATTTATAGAATAAACATAAAGCTGTGCAGTATTTCAATTCTGTGTGTAAAAGTTAAGTTTTTTCCCTGCATGCAAAAGATTATAAATTAATTAGCACCCCTTACTTTGAAAAATGGTTTAGCCGAGCTGTGCACTTGCACTTTTATTTACCTTTACTCTCAAACTCTAAATTAGCGCCAATGTGTCCCTCAAATGTTTCATAGGGCCAAATGTTACCATTAAACCTTGTAATAATGTCAAACCATACATTCAAACAAAGAGACCCTAGCTTTGTAATATCGTAGCAGCAGGTATTAAACAAGCGTTATTATTGGGTATTTTATCTGAAGTACATATAAACCCAACAACATTACACCAATACACATTTTAACTCTATTTTTAATCCTTACCATCTATACTTTGTGACTGTTCAATGGATCTACTACTCTGTTAACAAAAACCCCATACCCTTGAAACTCACCTGACGTTGGTCAAGACAAAGATCTTTTCCCTTCTCTTTGCACATAATAGGTACTTAATTTATATAAAATATTGTAAGCCACACCCTATTTTCTAAGCCACTCCCCCTTTCCAACCACTTAATAGATATGGTGATTAACGATAGGTTCATTATTTTTCTAGATCATTTTATAAACACTCCCATTTGTCTACTTGCTCAATAAATGACCTTGCACTTAATTGCATTTCCTGGTTTATTAATACCCTCAATATAGTTCAATGCTTCTATCATATAATCTTAAATCAAAAAAATATTTTCTTTTTAACTCTTTAATTAATGACCATAGATTTAGAAACTTTGGAAATATTCTATTACTGGTTACATAGATGCTTATGTGACTCATGATAAGTGGATCTTGCTTCTTAATAATTACAGATATATCTTGATTATAGACTATAGGAATGCAATGCTAATTCCACTTAGAAATGGAAAAACTTGGAATTAAATGTAGAATATTAAGTACTTGGGTTTGCCTTAATGGCATTTAATGCAGATTATGTTGGACAAAAGATGTAGGATATTCGATTTAGAGAGACCAGCAGCGCACACTATATGCAAATTATGTGTCTGAAGCAGGATGACGGGGTACATACGTGCCGCTAAAGCTCTCATTGTCTTCAGTCTGTCTGGTGCAGGCTTTCCTGTGTCTGTCACTATGTTGGGCGGTGTCCTTTGCTGTCTCAAATGTGACAGTCTCTCTAACTAGGGACCCCCAACATTTTATTCAGAGTACCCTAACCGGGCTCATCTGGGGGTGTCTGAGATTTTAGTATCTTTAAATTGTCTGCATACTACAGTTTGGATGTCTCAGGGAGCCTCCCTTAGGGTCTCTCTTGCCCACCCTCCAACTGTCTAATCTATAGAGGCAGTCAATGAATATCTTTGGAATGCAAGGTCTTAGCAGCAGTGGATATCTCAAACATATGTGTGGCTACACAGATTATAATAGCTCTTTATAACAGCAAATATCTCACCTGTATTGGAGGTCTCTGGAAAACAGTAGATGTCTCTGAGGATCAGTAGATGACTGTGGAGTGTTGGATGGGGTCTCTCTGGGTATCAGTAGATGTCTCTGAAGTGTTGATTGGGGTCTCTGAGTATCTGTAGATGTCTCTGGATAGAAGATGTCTCTCTGGAAGTAGTATCTGTCTCTGGATGTTGATAGAGATCTATGGCTCTCATATAGTTTATTCAGCAGCAGTGTGTGTCTCCAGGTGATACTGGATGTCTCAGCAGCGGGGTCTGTCTCTGCAGTGGTGGCTGTCTCTGGACACCAGGGGCTGTCTCTCCTCCCCTTTGTGAACACTTACACGCATACACGTGAATCCCGGCACGTGCCTCCCCCTGTGCGCCCGTGTCTGGCTCCCGATTGGCTGGCCGAGCCCACCCTCCGCCGTTGCGACATAGACGTCTCGGACAGCCGATTGGCCAGGGACGGAAGAGGGCTGGGGATTGGGGCGTCAAAGCCGATGGATTGGACGAGCCAAGCGGTCTTGATCCCCGCCCCTACATGTGGACTTACAGAGCACCAACGCTGCAGCCTGGATGCAATGTGAGCATGGGGTGGGCGGGGCTACACGGGCAAATAGAAAGCGAACTGCAACGCCAGTGGCTGGAAAGGCTGGTTGGGCGGGGTAAGTGGGAATAAACGTGAGGTGGGCGGGGCTGACTGAGTGGAATACAGGCGAGGGGGTGCGGGCATTACCTCAGCCTGCTGTTGGCAGGCTGACAAGCGGAAAGTGGCGGCAATGTCACTCATGTGGAGTAGCAAACGAAGCCTGACATTCCCTGACAGGGAGTTTGTTGATTGTTCAGGCTGATAGCATTTAGACCTGGGCAAAATTACTGCAGAGACGTTTTGTTAGAGCTTCTAGCTCAAGAATCGTTTTCGTCCAACATCTGACCACAGGAACGTCCCCAACAACGGGTTTCAAAATGGCGGTTTGGCTGCTTCTTACTGAAAGCTAAATAAACTAATTTACGCTTAATAGAGGGCTCTAGCGGCTCAATCAATTTATAAGTAAGTGGAAACAGGTGCATGAAAGGCCGGAGTAATTTGCTAGCAACAGAAACAGAGGAAAGAAAATGCCTCACAAAACTGGCATTACCCAGTAACAGACTATACCATTCTATCTGTAAGATAAAACGCAGAAATGTCCATAATAAATGATTAGCCACCAGCCACCATCACTGGCTTTACTGATTATGGTGGTTCTAATTTTTACAATGAGAATACCAATGTAGGGTTTTATATACATACACGCGTGTGCAAATGGAGGCACTTTTTTTACAGAGTAGTATATTGGAATAGTACCAAATCTATACTTATTCTAGCTAGAGGAGGGTACCATTTTTCAAAAGAAAAGGTGTAATAGAACACGAGGGCATGGATACAAACTGGAGGGTGGTAGATTCAAAGGAAATGTGCGGAAAAATTACTTCATTGAAAGGGTGATAGATAAATGGAATATTCTCCCATCTGAGGTGGTTGAGGCCAATAAAGTAGAACAATTTTAACATGCTTGGGATAAATATAAGGGTATCCTAAATTGAAACCCAAATTGAGGGTAAATAGGGTCTAGGGTCAGTATAGTTTTCAATAAACAAATGGGCAGACTGGATGGGCCATGTGGCTCTTATCTGCCGTCACTTTCTATGTTTCTATTCATAGCTTTTAAATATAACCAAACAGCCTATGCAGCTCACATAATGTTGAGTTTCTCTGCAGACGGATATACGTCTTAATTGCCATGCGATGTGAAGCGAGTATCTGTCAGACTCCTTCCATGCTTTTCATCATAAGACTTTCTCAAGGGATAGAGGAGTAGTTGCTAGGACTGTTTAAAGAGCTACTTTTTTGTAATTAGCTAATCCGTTATTAAGCACCCATAGCAGTGCTGTTCCTGCAAATACATACACCCTCTGGTGAAGTCCAGTGACGATGTAATGTGTGGGGTGACCATCGTATTTGTAGGACCTGATTCAGAATTAAGGAGGAGCTTGAAAAAGAGAGGAAAGTTACTCCTGGGCTAAACCATATTGATTTGAGGGGGAGGCAAGTTAAATGTAATCTAATACATGGGGAAATACGGTATATCCCTGCATGTAAAGACGCACCTTTTTTGGACAAAAAAATAGGTCTAAAAATCAGGTGCGTCTTATACAGGGGATGTAACACTGAACTTACCTTTTCTGTCCCTCAGTTTCAGACTCTCCCTCGCGTTGCGCGCTGCACATAGACGTTGCGTGACCTAAGGTCACCACAACGTCATTGTACAGTGCGCACTGTGAGGGAGAGTGCCTGAAACTGTTGGAGGGACAGAAAAGGCAAGTTCAGTGTTGCATCCCCTGTATAGGATGCACCCAATTTTCTATTAAATAATGCTAAAAATAATAGTTAAAAAATGCATTAAAAAAATTCTTTTTTAAAATTTAGGCTCCAAAAACGGTGTGCGTCTTATACAAGGGAGCGTGTTATACATGGGGAAATACGGTATATCTTTGGTTTGTTTACAGAACACAGATACTGATAGGCTTTACATATACACTGTTATTTTAGACTTGGGATAAGAGACCACCTCTAAACTCTTGCAACAGATGAAATATGACTCCCATACAAACATGGTTTAGCCAAGGAGAAACTTTCCTCTTAATAGCAAGCTCCTCCTTAAGTCTGAATCAGGTACGTATTCCTTATTTTAATGAATTTGTACCTGTCTGTTAGTAATTATATGGAATTGCTTTCCTGCTGCTTTATGGTGCTGCAGATACGGTGTGGCACCTTTTATACATAAATAATAATCCAGAAGTCTCCACAAGGGTTAAGGTGCCAGATCCTAAACTGATCACGAAAGACAACTTAGGTAAATCGCCTGTCAGCATGTGATTCCATATTGGAATGCAGCCAATGAATGCAGAAACAATCTCAGAAAGTGCCCACCATGTGCATGAGATATGTGTGCTGGGTGTGCATAGGCATGTTAATTAAACAATAAGAGCTTGGCTAAGCCCTTGCGTACGATTTAGTATTCAGCATGGTGAGTTTATTGTGCAATATTTAAGGTAGTGTCCTTGGCACAGAATTCGCTTCTGTGCAGCAGGAGCATCCTGTTCTACTTGCAGCAGTGAGGATTTCAAATTCTGTACACTAGCTTCTGTAGTGGAGGCAAACGTACGGAATATGCCCATACCTCTGGATCAAGTCCCTGGTCTTTAGATGGAACTCTGCTTGTGTGCAAGTTGCTTTTTGACCTCGTTTATCTTTGCTACATTATATTTAATGTTATAAACTGTTGAAATTAACTTTACTGCACCGCGAAGTGCCCTTTTACCTATGCGCTCTCTCTCAAATAATACATTGAGATCAATGTTACAAATAAAAGTTAAACAAATAAGGAATGAGTAACCAGTATTAGTAAAGACTGCATATGTGATAATTATATATACATTGTATTAGTCAAAGATGTGACATGGCAACGCACCCCATCAAAACCTCTGGATATTCAGATACTCTGAGCAAAAGATACAAAGGCCATGGACCAAATTTTGAATAAACTAGTAG
>WWET01000303.1:584208-608285 GCA_011038615.1 Limnodynastes dumerilii
AAAGAGGGTTACCTATCCTTATAAGAAGCAATGTATTGTTAGTGTTTGTCAGTGGTTACCAACAATATATATATTATGGGCTACCTGAGCATATCTCCAATCTGCATTCCCACAATACATCATCCATTGTTTCATTGGTACAAAAACAAAACAAAACGTACCAACAACATGGACTAGTCTTCCTAAACAACCCTACATCACCTATAAATAACCCTACATTGGTTACACTGAACTCTGACATTCATATGGTCGACAATCAAGGGTTAACTGCTATATGGTCCACCATAGTACCCCCCATAAAGTCGACACACCTTTTGTTGACATTTATTGCTCGTATCTGGGTCTTCAAAATCCTCCAGTGTCGTGAGATTTCTTCTGCTTTCACCAGCACTGAAAGTAAGAAAACAATCTCAATTTACAATTAGGGAAGCAAGTTGCTCTTATGCTACTGAGAAGAGTCGTGTTTTAGATTGGTTCTGCAGGAGATAACTCACCAGGCTGCTGCTTGCCCACCTCTGGTCTATATTATTATTTTATCCTTTTGTACCAACCTATTTTGTTGTTGTTGTTTTGTTCCAGGTTGATTGGCCTTCAGAAAAGCCAGGTAAGTTGTCTTTCAATTAAATAATGGTTGAATTATTAGGGCTATTCAATGGTGAATATGCATTTCATGTTTAGATTTTGACAACATTACTAGAGCAATTGATAAACAAAATTGTTATATTTATGGTATTATTATATTTTTTATTTCCATACAAAGACATACCCCCTAGCAAGCTTAATTTTTACAGATCTGCCAAAACATTAAAACTACTTGCCTGGGTTCCCCTAGTGCCACCATAACAGCTCTGAACCATGGACTCCACAAGAACTCTGAAGGTTTTCTGTGGCATCTGGTACTAAGACATTACCAGCCGATTCTAGCACTGTGAGTTGTGAGGTAGGGCCTCCATGGCTTGTTTTTCCAGTGCATCCCACAGATGTTCTATGGGATTGAGATCTGGGGGATTTGGAGGCCAAATCAACACCTTGAACTCTGTCATGTTCCTAAAACTCATTCCTAAACAATTTTTGGCAGCGTGGCTGGGTGCATTATCCTGCTAAAAAAGACCATTGCCGTCAGTGAATACCATTGCCATGAAGTTGTGTTCTTGGTCCGCAACAATACCTAGGTAGATGGCACATGTGAAAGTTTCCCAGAAGAACATTGCCCAGAGCGTCACAATATCTCTGTTGGTTTGCCTTTTTCCTTCCCATAGCGCATCCTTCACCTGTCTGCGGTTTTAACGCTTTGACTGATCTGTGTATAATACATGTTGTCCTTCTCTACGCTAAAGACTGCATTCATGTTCTAGACACAAAAAAGACAATAACAAATTTCTAGGTGGTTATTGACACTGAAAACATCTGTATGGACAGTGGCTGAACTAAAACTGCACATCCATGCTAACCAATCAGAATGTATTCTGATGCAAACAGGTGTTGTGGCCACTAAAGTGCTGCACTATAATTTCTTAAACTCCCGGATAGTAATCATTTATTTAGCACATCCTACTCAAAGTCTTCTATAAAGCTCAGTCCCGTATTCTCCTCAATGCAGAATTCCAACAGAAGATCCAAGTAAAAGTGCCTCATAAGGGCTCCAAGATTCTCAGATCCGTTTCCGTCCCCCCAATCTGTATATGCAGGGCTGCCTTCAGAATTTGTGGGGCCCTGTCCCCTATGTGATGTCATTGCGATGGCAGCCCTGAGTATGTGTTCACAATCAAAAGGTAAGACCAAAAAGAGTCTTGTGTGATACCATTAGGTGCAGGTGAGTATATTAAATTTGTTATACTCACACTTTTCCTCTGTATTAAATCACCTTATGAAAAAAATCCTTTTCTTCTCCTCCTCTGATCAAAGCAGCATAGGAAGATGGAAAACATGGCATGCTATCCACCACAATAGTGCTGCACATTAAGGTGATAGGAGATTTCTTCACTATATCCCACTCACCTTTGTAATGTCTTGATGTAATGCTTATCTCAATTAATAATCTGTGAAGGCTTTCAGGAAGTCAAAAGGAAATAAAGGGAGGATTTTTTTAAGGAGAAGAAAAAGAAGAAGAAGAAGAAGAGGGGCTATAAGAATATGCTACCCTTCATCACACAATATAATCACAACTACAATGGGATAGAAAAAACTATAAAGAAGCACTGGAATCTGCTATGTTGTGAGAACGATCTGAATGGTGTAATACAGAAAAAAACGCAATGCATCTACAGACAGGCTACACATATAAAAAAAGAAAATCATATGGTGAGCAGTGTTACATCAAAGTCAAGCAAGCAACAAACAGTGAAAAGAAGGCTTTTTATTTATTTATTAAGTGGCAACTGTAAAGTTTACAGGAAAGAAAAATAACCAGTTGTACAGTGCCATCTACTGGTAGAACCTTGGATAGTAAAGATTTTGTCACATGATTTAAAAAACAGTATTTACATGATAGAATGTGAACGTTCACTCCAATACATAAGAAGAAAATTAAAGAGAATGTGTGAAAGGAGTGAACATCTTAAAAACATAAGAAAGGAGGACATGTCCCGTCCCTTATCAGGCCATTTTAAGGATTTTCACAACTGTAGTACTGAAGCAATTAAAAAGTGCATCGAAATTAATAAAGTTGAAGGAAATTGGGGGTGTGGAAATGTGAAAAAAGCACTGGCAAGGAAAAAGATGGAAACCACCCAGAGAGTTTAAACAACATATTTGAGTTGAAATGGTTCTTAAACTAAAGGACCCCCACAAAAATATGAGAAGGGAGAAGGTTATCATGACAGAGTGGAAGATAAGAAGCTTTTTTTCAGTATATGGATCACTTTTAAATTTGAGAGTAGTTTATAATTATTTATATAGAATTAACAAACACTGATTTTATTTATGCATGAGACACTAACCTGGAAAAGAAAAAGGACCTTATGATTTCTGAATCTTTAATTTGTTTTTACATGGAAATTTAGAGAAAAGTTTAAATTAGGATGTTGGAGTAATGTAGCACAGAACAGTAATAAGAGATAATAAAGGAGAACAAATAAAACAATCTCTCACATGGTTCACCTTTATAGGAAGTAGTAGTAGGAAGTTAATTATATAAAATTAATAAGGAGAACAAACAAAGTGTTCTTTCACACATAGTTTACCCTTATAGGAATTAGGAAAATTTAGGGAGGATTTTAATTTAATTTGAGTAATATTGGGATTTTGGGCACTAAAGCATGGTATAAAAGACAAAAAAAAAAACCACCAAAAAACAAAACAGACTTTTTATAAATAGACACATTAAGTTGGTTTACAAGGGTGAGTAACTTAGGACTTATATTGGAGGGTGGTATAGCTCCTTGCCGGTTGTTACGCCGAAAATCAAAATTTTAAACGCTAAATTATAGACAGGTCAAAATGTTGACAGTTGAGTATTATGTTAGTCACACACATATAGATAGATATAGTACAGACAGCGGCACTCTGAGATTTAAATCAATCCAAACGCATATACAACGTGTTAACCAACATTTCAGTACTTTATTTTTATTGCGTACTTTCGTATAATATATATATATATATATATATATATATATATATATATGTATTACATTATGTCACAGAACTATGGTTTGTTTTTCAGTTTTGTATGAATAACACAGGGATAATTAGGACCTGGAGCTTCCGTGGTGTATAGTTTGATACATGCATGTTTATAAACCTTACTATGTGAAAAAAAAAGTGATAAGACAATAAATGTGGATTTTGGTTAAAAGGTTCAAAAGGACTAGCAATATTAAGTTTAGCTTTTGCAATGGGACATTTAGTTTATAAAAAAACACTGGACATGTTAGAACTCGTTATTTCTCTTTTCACATCTGGGGGACACTGCGACCATGGGTTGGTAGAGGCACACTGGAGCTGGGCACTTGATAGTTAATAAAACTATTGAGGTAAGCTCCTCCCCTCTCCAACCCCCACTGGACCTCAGTTTTTTTAACAAAGCCCAGGAGAGAAGCAATAGAGATCAAAAAAACCAAGAAGGATTCAAAGAACCTCATTATCACTGAGCGTGGGCGCGCAGGGGGCCCCCAGAGGTTCCAACCCCCACTGGACCTCAGTTTTTTTCAAGTGCCCTAGGAGTTGGGTGTTTTTTGAGGAGCTGCTTGCAGCTTCTAACTTTTATTTTTACAATTTTACATTTTTTCTTTATTATTTTGTTTTAAAGGACTGTTCCTTTAATTCAGCAGCCATTGTGTGAGCTAGTGCTGCGGCTGCAGCACTGGCTCTCTGTCACAATGGCAGCTGTAGGAGAGGAACGGAGTCTTTTCAGGCTCTGTTCTCTCTCCAGAGGCTCCCTTGGATAGAACCTCTCCTCCGGTGGCTGGGGCAACTAGGTAAGTTAGTTTTTTACCTCAGTCTGCCGCTGGAAAGTCCGCGCTAGCGTCGGACATTTTCCAAGATGGCCGCCTCACTGTGGAAGCGGCATTTCCTTTTCTAGGAAAAGGGAAATTAGGGCCTGGGCCCCCCCTTACTGATAGCTGGGGGCCCATGGAGTGTTTCTAACAATTATATTAAAAATAGGGGGCTTCTTACATGGTATAGGAGTAGGTTAGAACACTGGGTCCCAGGTGAAGGTAATTTTTATACTTCCCCCTGCATTCTATAGGAATGGTATAGCCTTCTCCTTGGCGGTTTTTTCCTACTGCTGGTCTAACCCGCCTAAAATCCTGTCAGGTCTCACAGTTTTATCTCAGTGAGGCTGTGTGTGAGGTCTTCCCTAATAAAAACAGTATTCGGAATAAGCTCCTCTCCATTGGGAACTATTTAGACTGAGGAAATTTCAGATATATATTATTTGCTATATGTCGCTTTAAAATAAATAATTTACATTTTTATTTTTGGCGGTTTACTTCCCCATTCACTATGTCTGATAAGGGATCAAGTACAAAAAGCAAGTCTTCCTCAGGAAAATCTCAATTGTTTTTCACTTGTTCCAGGTGCCAAACAAAGCAGTGGAAGGCAGGACCAGGGTTCTCTGTGCTCAGTGTGCGACACGGAACCCCTTCAGCTCCGCCAGCTGACACCTCCGACACCTCTGCCTACTCTGGAGGAACCAGCTTGGGCCAAGTCACTTGCGGCTGCTATGGCGGACCTCTCCTGTGTAATGTCTTCAAGGGCGGTGAGTGCTGAAACGTTTTCTATGTTGTCCTCTGTCCATCCTGTTCCAATGTGGGCTCAGGACTTACAGAAGTCAGTGGCGGGGCTCAGCCAAAAAATTGCAGACCCAAAGAAGGCCACTAAACGCAGTTCCTCTAACGCAGCCGTCTTTATGGAGCGCTCGGATTCAGAGGTCTCCTCGGAGGATGTTGCGGCTTTGTCAGATGCTGACGATCCTTCTGTGGAGGACGACTCCTCAGGGAGTTGAGGATTTGATCATAGCGGTCCATCAGGTCCTTAATTTCGGACCAGGGTAACTCTCCCCAAGAGGTTTCCCTTTTTAAAAGAAAGAAAAAGAAGACGGTTCCATTCCCTTCTTCTCCTCAGTTACAGGAGATTATTCAGGAGTCATGGTCTAAACAGGATAAACGGTTTAATGTACCCAAGATATTCTCCATGTTTTATCCTTTTCCATTAGGGGAGGTTTCTAAATGGGAGCAGCCACCAAAGGTGGATGCACCTATAGCGAGTTGTTTGGATATTAACTCTAATCTAACAGGGTTATGTTCCAGTTTTCGAGGACAGAGTTCCTCACAGGTTTTTCCCCACAGGCTTGCCTCCTTTAGAGGAGGTAAGATTGGCCCTTGTTCAGTCCATTCAGTTATTGCTGTGGCAGGAGGTGATAGTTCCTGTTCCCAAGTCCCAGAAAGGAGAGGGTTTTTACTCCAATCTTTTTCTGGTTAAAAATCCAGATGGTTATTTTTGTCCCATTCTGAATCTAAAATCCCTGAATTCCAGGCTTCAGGTGTCCAGATTCTAGATGTAGTCCATTCGTTCAAGAATCAACGGAATGGAACCTTGGGAATATTTAGCATCTATAGACATTCAAGATGCTTATTTACACGTCCCTATTGCAGAAGAATGTCAAGCTTTTCTAAGGTTCGCTAACCAGGATCGCCACTATCAGTTTCGGGCATTACTCTTCGGTCTGGCGACTGCGCCCAGAATCTTCAAGAAGGTGATCGGGGTAATGGCCAGTCATCTCAAGTTGCTGGGAATAAACATTTCCTCGACGACTTACTCCTAAAAGCTCGTTCAGAGCAGATATTGCTCCAACATCTGCAGGTGACCATGCAGTTCCTGCAGTCTCATGGATGGCTAATCAACACCAGAAAGTCCAGCTTGATTCCATCACAGTGCATGATTTTCTTGGGCCTGGTCTTCGAAACAGGGCTTCAAAGAATTTTCCTTCCTCTAGAGAAAATGTCCTCTCTTCAGAAGCTGGTCCATTTGCTTCTGTCAAAAAGAGCTCCATCAGCTCTCTTATGTATGAGGCTTCTAGGGAAGATGGTGTCCTCTTTCGAGGCAATCCCTTTTTGCGAGGTTCCGATCCAGGAAGTTTCAATGGAACATTCTGTCTCAGTGGGACAGCAACCACTTAAATCTAGCTCAGAGTATCCATCTAACAAGGGAGACCAGGGTGTCCCTTAGTTGGTGGCTTTGCAAGGAACACTTGTCAGTGGGCCGTCCGTTTGCGCTGACCAATTGGATCCTGCTGACGTCAGATGCCAGTCTCTATGGCTGGGGAGCAGTGACACTGCACTTACGTCTCCAGGGTCTTTTGTCTCTGAGGGAGTCCAGGCTGTCTATCAATGTGTTGGAGTTCAGAGCTGTCCACAGAGCTCTAGTAGCAGCACAATCGTGGTTAGTGGGTCGTCCGGTTCGGAACCAGTCCGACAATGCCACAGCAGTGGCCTACATCAGAAGGCAGGGCGGAACAAAGAGTTCCCAGGTGACGGGAGAGACAGAGCGCATTTTCTCATGGGTCATGAGACATGTTCCGGCGATCACAGCAGTTCACATTCCAGGAGTCGACAATTGGGAGGCAGACTTCCTCAGCAGGTAAGCCATTCTTCCGGGGGAGTGGTCTGTTCATCCGGAGGTCTTTCTCCAGTTAGCCAAGAGGTGGGGTCTACCAGACGTAGATCTCATGGCGTCCCGGCACAATTACAAGGTGCCTTGGTTCGGGTCAAGATCCTGAGATCCTCAGGCGGAGTTCGTGGACGCAATGTCGGCTCCATGGGACAGTTAGCTGGTATATGCCTTCCCTCCCTTCGCAATGCTGCCAGGGCTTCTAAAGAAGGTAAAGCAGCAGGGAGTGCCGCTAATTCTAGTGGCTCCCAACTGGCCAGGGAGGTCGTGGTATGCTAACATTCTAAGTCTAGCGGTTGGTCCCGGATGGAAACTCCCTCTTCGCGCAGACCTTGTTCAGGGTCCGTTCTTTCATTCAAACCTTCAGCAGTTGAATTTGACGGCGTGGTTCTTGAATCCCAAATTCTAAGATCCAGGGGCTTGTCAAATTGGGTATTCCAACCATGCTTAGAGCTTATCACTGAATTTGGCGTGCCTATATCGGTTGGTGTGAACGGAAGGGCGTTAACACTTTTTCTTTCCGCTTGCCTAGATTTTTGGAGTTCCTGCAGGAAGGCCTCCAGTCAGGTCTTCAGTTAGGTTTTCTTAAGGTGCAGATGTCTGCTCTGTCGGTGTATTTTCAGCGGAAGTTAGCCCTTCTTCCGGAGGTTCAGACTTTTTTGCAGGGGGTCCTTCATGTTCAACCCCCCTTTGTTCCTCCAATATCTCCTTGGGATCTCAATCTGGTTCTTTCGGCTTTGCAACATCACCCGTTTGAACCCTTAGATTCGATTGACTTAAGATTTTTGTCCTGGAAAGTCGCGTTTCTTCTAGCAATTGCATCTGCTAGGCGCGTTTCTGAGTTGTGCTTTATCCTGTAGATCTCCCTTTCTCATTTTCTATCAAGATAGGGCAGTTCTCCTTCCTTCATTTCATACGAAAGTAGTTTCTTCCTACCACATCAGTTAGGAGATTGTGCTTCCGGCTTTTCTCCCGCCATCTAGTTCTAGTGTCCAGGAAGATTTGGTGGCTTTAGATGTGGTTAGAGCTTTGAAGATTTATGTGCATAGAACAGCACAGTTTCGAAAGACTGACTCTCTGCTGGTTCCTTATGATGCTCAAAAACGTGGATGGCCGGCTGCGAAACAGTCTATAGCCACATGGATTTGGCTCTCTATTCAGCAGGCTTACACGGATGTGGGTCAGCCGGTGCCTTCGGGATTTTCGGCCCATTCTACTAGATCAATCAGTGCGTCATGGGCGGCGAGCAGGGGGGCGTCGGTGCAGCAGCTGTGGCGCGCAGCTAACTGGTCCTCCATCCACACGTTCACTAAATTTTACAAATTTCAGGTTTTCGCATCCCAGGATGCATCCTTTGGAAGAAAGGTTTTGCTACCGCCTTCAACTGAGCGTTCCCTCCCATAGGGGACATCTTTGGTATATCACCCATGGTCGCAGTGTCCCCCAGATGTGAAAAGAGAAAACGGGATTTATTGTTACTCACCGTTAAATCCTTTTCTCTTGGATCATCTGGGGGACACTGCGCGCCCACCCTCACGCTCAGTGATAATGGGGTTCTTTGAATCCTTTGGGGTTTTTGTCTTCTCTATTGCTTCTCTCCTGGGCTTTGTTATTAAAACTGAGGTCCAGTGGGGGGTGGAGAGGGGAGGAGCTTACCTCAATAGTTTTATTAACTATCAAGTGCCCAGCTCCAGTGTGCCTCTACCAACCCATGGTCGCAGTGTCCCCCAGATGATCCAAGAGAAAGGATTTAACGGTGAGTAACAATAAATCCCGTTTTAAATCATAGAAATTAATGTAAATTAAGAATTTTTTGATGAGCTGTACAATGACTTTTCAAGAGATTAACGAAATGGGCAGTAATTGTTGAAGTAATTAAGAGTTTAAATACAGTGTTATACGTGTCGGTGTTTGGAGTGGGAGCTAGGTTCACTACCCTTAATAACAGAAGAGGTCCCTTTTTCCTAATGGTATTTGCACTAAGGGTCCTAGATCTGGTGCCATTGTTGGGAATTTTTTCATCTTTAGGGAAAAGTTCCTACTATTGTTGATGTGGGTGTTACCTTAGCCAGACTCACCCTTTTAGGAGTTTTTATGTTTTTTATTGTTTTTTTTCCCCCTTGGTTGTGAGCATATACTCTACGTATTGGTGGACAGAAACAAACCTGAGAATCTTTTCTATAAGAACAAGTGAACTTCCATGTACAGGAGAAGAAAGGGTCTTATTTTAAAGTACTGGCAACACATACCAAGTAAGGTTGGTGTTGGTCTTCATTGGAACTTTCTACGGGTCATTGGAGCCCTTATGAGGCACTTACTTGGATTTTGTGTTGAATTTCTTCGTAGAGGAAAAGTAGGAGTACCATACAGGACTGAGGTTTATAGAAGACTGAGTAGGATGTGCTAAATAAATTATAACTATCTGGGTTTAAGAAATTTTTGGTGCAGTGCATCAGTGGCCATGACACCTATTTGTATTAGTTTGTCCCAATCTTAGAAGAAGGGGAAGGAATCATTGTGTGAAACCCCAAATCATTGCTCATCAGCAGCTTGAATTTGGGGGGCAGGAATTGTATGAGATTTTTAAATCTACAAAATGTATCTTGACCCATCCTGAAGCTACTGACAGAGGGGCAGGGGGTTTCGGTTCATAGATCGACATGTCCTCTTAGTCAGTTTACAGAACTGGCCTCGTTTCAGACTTTCGCCCTTCTGGTAGGCCCTGGCTGCAGAAGTCCATCCATGTGAATGTGAGTGGTTACAAAGCAAGGCACAAATGGTTGGATAATAGGGCTGATGTTTGCAGATCTATCCGAATCTTCTGCTCTGGAATCCAGTCGCAAAAATCCCAGAAGCATGGATCTAGTAGAGGCTATAAAATCTTTGCAGTTAATCTTTGTCACCCTTTAATATAGCTTTTGACTGCTCAGACATCTGGAAGAGAAATAAAGACTCATTCAGTGGAACCTACACAATAAAACCAGAGGGAAGTGACTTGTCTTTCCAGGTGAGACAGTCTAGATATAGCAGTGGTTGACAGGAAAAATATTTAATGGAAAATGTATGTTTAAGTATAAGAGTGACCGAACCATTTCTAACCACAGCCCCATCACAAGCCTACTATACATTTCACTCTGCCAATGACTACTACCTTTCTTCCCTTCAGATTACCTCTTCCCATCTCCTGGTGTTCTCCTGAGCTTCACTTTGTCAGTGAAACGCATTCCTTTTCTGACTCTCCGCCTCACTCTAGAGCTACAGATTGGCTCTCAAAGTATATTTCTTCAGCCAAGCCTTTCAAACTTTCCTCCTAGTCCACACCTACTCCACCTTGCACACTTATTCTGTTTTCATGTTCCTAGCTTATAAATCAGGTATATGCAAATTGTGTTGAGTCTACCACTTCTTGCATGCTCTAACAGTATTGGCATAGATAGAATCTGGCAAAGCATGATGGGACTTATTCTCACATCTGGATAGAGCTGTCTTTTATAATCATATATATTTTTTTAACATTGTGTATTCATTCATTAAAGTAAAATTTTTTAGTCCTACCATCTTTTTGCATTCTGAGAATTTAATTGTTACACGTTTTGGGACAAGTGCACTTCTAAGCAGCTGTCTTTTGTGCTCCATTTTTTCTTTGTTCCATTTGATATTTACAGCTGTATTTATGGTTGCACCTCTCGGATTGGAGAGAGGGCCCGGTTACATTTAGTTTGTGTGGTGAATTTATCAATCTGTCTTCACATCTGGATAGACACAGGTTATCTATGTCTATCATAGATTACTCCAATAAACATGGCCCATCTTCCTTTCCTTATCTGATCTGCCCCTCCAGTTCCACCCTTTAGTCTTAACCACTGGTTCAGCTATCTGTTTCCCTTGTTATCATCATGCTTGTATTGTCCTATGGACTGAAGACCTTTTTAACATATTGTGAAGCCTCATAAATAAAAAACTTAAAAATGGACAGTATTCAGAGATAAGAAATAAGAAGAAAATGGATGGAAAGTTACACCTGGGCAACACTATATTACATTTTAGGTGGAGTCATTAATTTTATTCTTTGTATGCATGGAAAAATACTTTACTTTTGCTTATCACACACAGAAACATCATCTCCTAACTCTGATACTGTGTGCTACAAATGAAATTTGCCTCTGCAAATCAACATGCTTTTGCCCAGGTATATAGTTCCATCTGCTTTCTTATATTTAGACTCTGCATCTGGTTCAATATTATTATTGCTATTATTTATTAGAACAATTACTTTTAATAGTACTGTTAGTAGTAGTATTTTTTTTAGTTTCTCTTTAGTAATAGTAGTATTATGAGAAGTGCTGTTGCTTTATAATATGTGTGAATATCTTTGCTGCCCCTGAAGGTGTTCTGTGAAATGACAGAAGCTGGAGGTTGGACTCTGATCCAGAAACACAATGGAGAGGATGGACTGTCCTTTGAGAAAACTTGGAAAGATTATGAAAATGGCTTTGGAAAGCTAAGCAGTAAGGCAAATGTGAATATATTCTAAAACTAAGCCACAAAACTGGGGAATATGATTGACAGTTATATCCCCATATAAAAAATTTAGATAATTGACTTGTGATAGCCAGATGTGTCCACTTTGTGACCACTCCCATTCCAACAACCATTTAAGTTTTCCGTCTCAAGAGCAAGTAAAGTGTGAACGTGTTCTGATCAGTTAGCACTTAATGGGGGTGATTCAGAGATGCGATTGCGAAAAGATCGCAAATATACGCACCTTAGCTAAGATCTTACCATGTTCCAGCCCACTGCATAAAGTCACTCCCCTTGCAAACAGCGGTTAAACATCTTAAACTTAGACCACCATTGACTAACCCTAACTCTGCGCTGTCATTTAAGATCTTAAGTGACGTAGTAGCGTTTATTTAAGATCCTAAGTGTCAGCCTGCGCCCACTTTCCCTCATTTCCCTGCCTCCCCCGCCCATTTCCATGCAAATCCTTAAGATCTTAAACTTTCGCAGCACTTAATATCTTAAGTGCTTGCGATCGATGCGAATTTACGCTCCTAACCGCTACGTAGACGGCATTGCACTATTACTATGCATACACAGTAATGCAAATTTTCTAAGATCCTAAATATACGCTCCTAAGTGGCGTGGAAATCTTATCTCTGAATCAGCCCCAATGTGTCTCCTACACACGTCGCCCTATATAGACTTTTGCTTTGTCCCCATTTTATGTGAGGGTGGATTGTAACTCTTAAGGTAGGGGTCAGGTCTCGGAAGCTGTGCAAGCAGGGCCTTTCCCTTGTGCACAGCAAACTCTTGTTCCAATGGTGATCTGGCATTGATTCTCTGCTGGTGTTGCACTCAGAGCTCTGAGGCCACAATCCATATGAAATGCAGAGAAGTTGAGCAAATTAATGATTTATATCTTGTTGTTGAAGGTGAACACTGGCTGGGACTGAAACACATTTATCTCCTGACCAATCAGAAACACAGACCCTGTGCTCTGCGAATCAGCATTGGGGACTTTATGGGTCATGAAGCCTATGCAGAATACAGACCCTTCAGAGTTGGGAATGATTATTACCAGCTTTTAGCAGGAAACTACTCAGGAACAGCAGGTATGTAGCGAGAATTCAAATATTGTATATGTTTGTATATAAACATTAACCACATTTGTATCATTGCAGGAGATGCGCTACGTGGGGACACCGGAATGATTATGGCCAATCAGCATGGTAGCTTTTTCAGTACTCGGGATCATCCTACCGACAACTGTTACCCAATATGTCCCATCGATAACATTTTGTATCCAAGCTGCAGTTATCTTTTCCGCGCAGGCTGGTGGTTTAATGCCTGCGGGTCAGCAAATCTAAATGGTGCATGGCGCCATCCACCTAGACACAAGTATTGGGCATCCTCCTTGTCTTGGCCAACCTGGAGACCTAACGAGTCCTTGAAGTACAGCAAAATGTATCTGATCCACAATTAGAATGTAAGATGTTAAAGTGCATATATTTATATATAGAGAAAAAGATTCTTTGTTGTCCAATCAAATATACCACAGCTGTCCATTGAACCCACATGTTTCTTTGCACGTCCTTGGGTGACAAATTACCTCTCTCAGGTGGGTCATCTTTCCCTGTGTCTAAAGCTTTTAAAACTGATACTGTACTATGTATCATCCTAGTTTATATTATTTTCTTTTTACACCGCTGGTAAACCTGGAGGGAGGTGGTAAAATCTGGCATTCACATTTCCGGTACCCAAAGAAGAATGGGGTAGATCCAGAACTACATTTGCCATACGTTTACTCGCGTGCGTACCTTCTATACACTCCCCTTGGCACACCCCTTGAATGTACGTATTTTGTCAAGATACGCTTTCCAACCCTACCTTAACTTTTGGCAACGAAACCACAGTGACGTATGGGCAACATGTATTTACACAGTTAAGCACGCCCATGCTGTACACTTTAAATACAAACCCCCGCCTACTTAACATATTTCAGAAGTATTTTGGACTTACGTAAAATTGGCACGCCCACACGTAAGTATTTACGTGACACATACGTAATTGGCCCATACGTTCACAATTACGCTACATTACTGAGCTTATTTTCTATGGTGCACAGGCGCAGTACTTACCAAAAGGTGATTTTACGTCTCCACCACGCGTAAATTCGCTCACAAGCGTTGTTCTGGATCTGGCCCAATATTTGAAACATTGGGAAGAGAAGATTTATCACTTGGTGATAAACCAAAATTCTGTCACAAGTAGTCTATGTATGTGGGAAACGAAATGTTGTTGCCTAACCTTGACCCATCTCTCTCCGCAGCTTAATCCCCAGACTTCCTTATCCCACAGCCCATCCTTCATCTCTCTCCGCAGCCAAACCCTAACCAGGAACAGGCACCTTGTTGAAACAACAACATTTATCATTACACCCGTTACGATTTAAATATTCTTTTATGGAAATCACTGAAACAGTCATGATTAAGATGTTAGAAGCATCAGTGTCAGATTTGGAATTCCACAGCTGCAACTATATATTAGCGCTGTACATATTTATGGTTGGAAGCCTTATTAATATACAGATACCTGAACAAGCTAAATATTGCTGATTAGCTCTCAATATCTTCATTATCTTCCACCGGCTCTACCTGCACACATAGGACTTCCTTTCACTGAGTGGAAGATTGGATACAAATAATATGTAAAACATAGTATCTAGTAGTACAGTATAGCGCTGGCACTAACATGTAAAAAGCAACTCACAAATTTGAAGATGGCAATCACAATTAGATATAACTTCCAATAATGAGCCAATGATCTAAAAGACCAGCACAATACACCTTCCCCTCTCAGTGTGTGTGTGTATTTGCTTAGATAATCTCAAAGTAAATATTCACTGAAAAATCTAAACAACATGTGGCCCCAGGAATGATCCTCAGAGGACACAAAAACCTCTCATATGAAAGTAAATTGTGTAAGAGATCATCACAATGAGGTAGATCTTCAAAAAAAAGTGACACTATAGGATGTTTCAAATAATTTTATGTCTAATCTATCAAAGCGTTCATATGACAACAGTCACACTCCTCCGCAGCTACATATGTTTCTCAATAGAATGGGATTATGCAATTTGTCATTAGTCCCAAAAACACACTGAAATATACATTCTTTATGTTGTATCAGTGCAGGACCATCATGTCTCTCCATGAGCCACTGTCAGATAGAACAAACAGTTTATTCACGGCTCTGTGGTTGTATCACATAAGGATTTCGGCAGCAGTATAGGGCAGGGTCGCGTTCAGATATCAGTTCCCAGTGACTCATATACCAGCGATCCCCTCCTCTGCACGTGGAGGTCTGTGGATACCAACGATAGATGCTGTGTCCTCGTGCGGCGGCTCCCGGCGTTTGCTCTTTCTGTGTTAGGTTCTGGTAGTCGGGCAACAGCCTCACTATGATGTCAAATCTCCCTCGGTCTCAGATGCTTGAAAGTGAGTGGATAAGAACAGAAAAAAGCCTCCTCTTTTGCATTAACTTTTATTAAACATCAAAGGAATAAAAAAAATGCAACGATCCTACTCACATGTAGTTGTGGACATTCCAATAATAAAATGTCAAAAGCGTTTATTAAAACAGCAGTGTCAAGTCCCTCAGTCCTGTATTTTCAATCAGGTATATAGAGATCTGCAGAGCCAAATGTGGAGCTGATAGGGAAATGATGCCTCTGGTATAAACAATAGGTAGGTAGTAAATAGATTCTGACCAACGCGTTTCGGCTTCATACAAGCCTCTCTCAAGGTTCTATGTCACTACAATGGTACTACTAGTCCTTAAATAAAAGTTGCCCCTCCCCTGGATCTTCATCTTTAAGTTAAGGAAATTATCATAAAGCCAGCAGATAAAGGAGGAGGTTTGGTGGTGTCAGAATATAACTTAAATATTATGTGTACAAATTAAATATCTGTATATAGTGTGACCTCTGTTTGGCCAGGGTCTGGTAATTCACAGAAATATCTTGAAGGTAGTGGGGCAGAACAAGCTAGGGCTCTGGTCAGTTTATGACCCTATCCTAAAAGTATCAGTATATTAGGTGGGGTCATAAAAGCTAGATCTCGGAAGAAGATTTTCTCCAGACNATACACGGGGTCACTTCATGAGATCTTCTGGACGGAAGGAGGTGTTCCATATTCCCCAGTAATCTGCTAATCTCAGGCAGGGAAGGCTGCGTGAAAGTCTTTCTGTGTTTTCACCTGTTTATTTTATAAGAAACTGTTTTGCATATTGTATGTCTATTTTGTTATTCTCTGTAACTAAGCATTGTGATTATTATCATATTAAATATCAATTAATAAGTTCATGTCTCTGTGTTCTTACGGATTCACGTGTCAGACCAGCTCGGTTATTAAACGCTACTGATGGGTAACAGAAAAGGTCATTCTGAGTTGATGATAATTCTGGTAAAGCATAACTGTGTTTGATTTGGGTAAAGGAGAACCGAAGGCCTCCTGTGAATAGCCTTAATGGTGGCAGTTCATTGGTAATAAGTCATATTTGGGGTGGGAGAAGGGGCATTAGTCATTGTAGAACAGACCAGGTGGCTGTTGTGATTAACCCCTTGAGCCCCAGATAAGTCACGAAAGCCTCAAGTGAGGTCAGGGTCGTGACAGGTGGTAATGGATGTAACTAAGTACTGAGAAGAAGCTTTGCGCCAATTGGGAGACACACAGACACATGAAAAATTTAAAAGTAACACCACCATTCGCATTTCGAAGGACTATGCGAATCTTGTGAAAAAACATCTAGAGTGAGCTATTGGGGTAGAAGAGAAGAAGTTTTTGGAAGTGACTTCCATGATACGTATTGAAACGATACGCAGATTATGTACAATAGCTACTACGCATGCGCAGTAGCTATTGTTCATTGAACTACGTTCGTCTATGGAAGACTGACGTAGTTCTGGATCTACCCCATTGTCCTTACATTTGATATCAATGACCTCATGGTCAACTTCCTTGATTTGATAATATATATAGAAGATCAAAAGTTTAAAGTGAAAAATTACACCAAACCAACTGGCTACGAGGGATTCCTAAAAGTCAAACACAACGTTTGAGATGTAATTGTACAGAAGGGAGCAAACTTGAAAAACAGATCTTGACGCTTAAGGAGGCCTTTATAGAAAAAGGCTACGATGCCGATACCCTGGAACAAGATGTTGGAGATATCAGAAGGCTCAATAGGGAGGAATTTCTACAGAACCAAACAAGAAAAAAAGACTCCCCTTTCATCACCCAATACAATCCAGAATATAGGATGATGGAAAAAATCAAAAGGAACTGACACATCCTATTGCAAGATCCTGTTTTGACAGACTTTATACCACCAGCCCCAAAATTCATGTATAAGAAAGCTGAGAACCTGGGAATTTACTCATCAGGAGTGAGTTTAAGAAAGATATGCCCATATGGAGCCAAATTACATCTAAAGGCTTCTACAGATGTGGGATGTGTGCGATGTGTAAAACCTGTAAAAGGTACTACCAGCAAAATCACAAACTTTAAATCCAATTCCAGTAAAGAGACCTTCAAAATTCGACAGTTTATCACTTGCAATACTTCCAATGCAGTATATCTGTTTGAGTGTCAGTGCAGCAAACAGTATGTGGGAAGGACCTCCAGAACCCTTAAAACGAGGTGGTCAGAACACCAAAGAAACATTAAAAATAGGATGGATACCCACTCCATACCAGCACACTTTAAAGCGGAGCATCAGTGTTCAGTTACATCTATTAAAAGTGTTGTGGGTATAGAAAAAATAGAAAATCACGGTGGAAACAGGATAAGGGAGAAGCATTGGCCAAGGCAGAAATGCAATGGATTTTTAAATTGGATACATTATCACCTAAGGGTCTCAACACAGACTTTGAACTTAAATGGTTTTTATGAGACACCCTTGTATTTAATACTGCTTTTAATATCTATTTATATTTATTAATTTTATGTATGTTGATTTTTTTTTTACCATTCCATTGCTTTTACCATTTATATGGCCCTCTGTTATATTTTTAATAATCACCATCCACGGTTTTATCCATTGTCTGTATTTATTTGTATCTATTTTTAACAATTTTCTTATGTATTTTGACTTCCCCTTGTCTTGGGAGCTTTAAAATTATTACTGGTCTGAATCAGTCCAATTTTTCTATATGGATATATTTTGCACCTTCATTATATGAGGATATAATTTTCCCTTTAGGACACCTCCTCCCTTTAAGATCCAGGGGAAGGGTAACATTTATATATGGAGTAGGAGTACCATTGTAGTGACCTTGAGAAAGGCTTGTATGAAGCCGAAACACATTGGTCAGAATCTATGTACTACCTACCTATTGTTTATACCAGAGGCATCATTTCCCTATCAGCTCCACATATGGCTCTGCAGATCTCTATATACCTGATTGAAAATACAGGACTGAGGGACTTGACACTGCTGTTTTAATAAGCGCTTTTGACATTTTATTATTGGAATGTCCACACATACATGTGAGTAGGATCATTGCATTTTTTATATTCGATGTTTAATAAAAGTTAATGCACCAACGGAGGCTTTTTTCTGTTCTTTTCCCCTCACTTTCAAATATCTGATACCGAGGGAGATTTGACATATGAGTCACTGGGAACTGATATCTGAACGCGAACCTGCCTATACTGCTGCCGACATCCTTATGTGATAACAACCACAGAGCCATGAATAAACTGTTTGTTCTATCTGACAGCGGCTCGTGGAGAGACATGATGGTCCTGCACTGATACAACATAAAGAAAGTATATCTCCCTGTGATTTTGGGACCAATGACAAATTGCATAATCCCATTCTATTGAGAGACATATGGTGTAGCTGCAGATTGTGACTGTTGTCATATGAACGCTTTGATAGATTAGACATTCAATTATTTGAAACTTCCTATAGTTTCACTTTTTTTTTTGAAGATCTACCTCATTGTGATGATCTCTTCCACAATTTACTTTCATATGAGAGGTTTTTGTGTCCTCTGAGGGATCATTCCTGGGGCCACATGTTATTTAGATTTCTCAGTGAATATTTACTTTGAGATTATCTAAGCAAATACACACACACTGAGAGGGGAAGGTGTATTGTGCTGGTCTTTTAGATCATTGGCTCATTATTGGAAGTTATATCTTATTGTGATTGCCATCTTCAAATTTGCGTGACTTGCTTTATACATGTTGTTAGTGCTGTAATACTAGACACTATGTTTTTGTTTTACATATTATTTGTATCCAATCTTCCACTGTTTTAGAGGTGTCTGGTATTGGCACTTCTCTGTAGTACGGTTAGCAGCAGGCTAAAAAGCGATATATTCCTGTGTCTAGATTGATCCCATTGTATTGATTCAAATTCTTTATCTTATCCTTTCACTGAGTGTTTGCTCGTCATTAGTAATTGTAATCCTGGGTTCCTGGTGTGTGTATGCTCTCTGATCTGCCTATTATTTTGTGCCTTGTACAGGTGAAACTCGGAAAATTTGAATATTGTTCAAAAGTTCATTTATTTCACTAATTCATACAGACTATCTCTGCTAATGTTAAAACATATTATTACAAATACGAAATGGACCTCCACAAGACTCACTACATGCAAAGTGAGATATTTCAAGCCTTTATTTATATTAATTTTGATGATTATGACTTAGAGCTTATGAAAACCTTAAAGTCAAAATCTCACAGAAATAGAATAATGTGATAATAATAAAGGTTCAATATTGTAGGCTCAACGTGTCACACTCTAATCAGCAAATTATTCCAAAACACATGCAAAGGGTTCCTGAGCCTTTAAATGGTCTCTCAGTCTGGATCAGTAGAATTCACAATCATGGGGAAGATGCTGACCTGATAGTTGTGCAGAAAACCATCACTGACGCCCTCCACAAGGAGTGAAAGCCTCAAAAGGAAATTGCAAAAGCACCTCGGCAGTGCCACAGACTGATAGCATCCATGCCATACCGCATTAAGGCAGTAATTTGGGGCCCAAACCAAGTACTGAGTACATATGCATGATTATACTTTTCAGAGGGCTGACATTTCTGTATTTAAAAACCTATTTCTTTTTTTTCATGTAATCTAATTTTTCAAAATTTAGCTTTTGTTTTGGGGTTAAGCCGTAAGCCATAATAATCAAAATTAAAACAAATAAAGGCTTGAAATATCTCACTTTGCATGTAGTGAGTCTATATAATATATTAGTTTCACCTTTAAGTTGAATTACTGAAATAAATGAACTTTTGAACAATATTCTAATTTTTCGAGATTCATTTGTATACCAACTGTCTTCTATCTGTATGTATTTATGTTACCTGAATCCTTGCTTTTAGTAGTAAATTTTTTATTTTTGCATAAAGCCTGCCCTGTAGTCTGGACTTCTGTTTGTATATATGTACTCTTGTATTTGTGTACGCAGTTTAGCTTTGTACCCAGGTATCCAGTATTCCCAGTTACTCCTGCTTTGTGTTTATTGCTACCTCTGATTCCAGTTCATTATATGTACTCTGTAGTGTTTATAGCCTGTGGTTTATCTAGTCTGGTTACCTGGGTCGTTGTTTTATTCTCATTGCTGCTACTAATTTACTACTTACCTATTTTCTGTATTACCTTGTGTGCACTAATAAACACTGCTGATATCTTCACTCCTGTGTTTAGTACTTAGTTACACCTAAGGCTGCCTTCCAGGGGCCGTGACCTGCTGGGTGTGCCACCGCACAAGTCTATCCCCACCATCAGGGGCCTTAGCTAAGACCAGGAGCCAGTTAGACTCCACACCTTGGGAGCAGCCTTCTAACATAGTGTTTAACTTTTTTCAGGTCAATACCTAATCCTCGGTTGTCCTATTGTTACATGCCACACTTTACATTACAAAATATATCTACCCCCTTCAGATACATCCTTCATATTATACCCCCATTTCTGTTATATCCCTCTCCACACAACATCTCCCCTTCCTGCATCTCCCTCCCTAAATAATCATATTCCGGGCCCTAAGATTTCTTGGGGGCTGGAGTTATTGAGCAGCTGCTGCAGTGGATTGCAGTTGTCCCTCCAACCCTCTTCAATATAAGAATTCCCACATACACGTGGATCCTCAGACAAATCTGCGGTCGCTTCTGGCAGATCACCTGACCCCGATGTAACTGCAAGCAGCAAAAAGAGATCTGGTGCATTATACCAAACAGCTTACCCCGGAGCACTGGACCTGTGTCTTTTCCTTGTATTTGCAGAGTCATCATATTTAGTCCTGGCTGCACCTTTGCATTATATGTATACTTGTGCACATTTCATATATTTGAATAGAAGCGCGGCCTGTGCTCCTCTTGTTACAGATAACCTGCACCCAGCCAGGGTTCAGCACTAGGTGGCGCTGCCAGTCCTCAGGATAGGACATGCATGGTCCAGTCATTGGTTTGCAATAATGCAGACTTGTGGCCATTCTGAACATGGGATACTTGTCATTGGGATATCTCCCCCTCTATCTATTCATTAGACGTTGACCAGTATATATAAATGTTAGTAATATGGAGTACCAGCAGCTCCCAATCACAAAGGGGTACCTACCTACCCCCAGGAATCTGTGGTTTCCTGGTATGGATCATAGAGGAGACTTACTTACAGCAGGGATAGACAACCTTCAGCACTTCCAGTGTTGTGAAACTACAACATTCAGCATGCGCCTACAGCATTTTCATAGTTCATACCAGACAGAACATAATGGGAATTGTAGTTTCACATCTTCTGCAGTGTCGCTGGTTACCTATACATTACATACAGCATTCTTCAGTATTGCCCAGTGGGAGTAAGCTTGTGTTGTAAGCCAATCAGAATTTGCCAATGTCTTTTGAATTATGAGACCTCTGTGAGCCAACTAAACTTGCTATGGTATATATATTAAGCACACTGCACCTACTGTGCCATCCTATCTGTAACATCAGCAGTCACATGACATGGAGCAGTTGTCCCTCCTCATAGGATACTTAGGATGGGGATGCATTCTCTGCAATGAAAATGCTGTTTTCTAAAGCTTTCGGTTGTCTCTGTTCAGAAAATATTACGTATTAGAAAGTTTTACTATGAATGGGTAAGTATGCTTAATGAATGGTAAATATACTTACCCATTCATTCATTTGGAAATTGCCACCGCGGTCCAGTGAGTATTACAGGGGAGTCTTTAGGGAGTCTGAGCATTAGGGTAAGGGTTTGGGTTATACAAATACTTACCATTCCCTGCTAAATCTTCATCCTTCAAATGATCGATAGCTTCTTCTTAGCAAGTCAGAAACAATCAATTTGACAGCCATATTGGAACTGGCTCATACACACGATACTTTCAGACCACAGATGACCCCCCCAGTAGTGTTCTAGGGCCTTCCTACTTCTACATATGTTTTGGGTCTTCCGGCCCCCAGCCCTGCTACTTACCCTCTCAGGGCCGTCATCAAGGGGGCCAGCCAGGACTATTGTCCTAGAGCTAATGTGGCCCACAGATACTTACCTTGCTCTGCAACAGCAAATCTACTTGCTGCTGAGTAACTACAAGGGACAAAAGACAGGTCTGGCGCTCCATACTAACAATATATAACACTGTGTCAGCACATACATAAAAGGGAGGTTTAGGTCACAATATAGCTATATTGGGTACTCACCTGCCCAGCATCAAGTTACCTCCTGTAGGTGAGTGCCTATCTGTTTGCTATGGCTGGATCCAGACTGAAGTGCTTGAAATTAGTTACTCCTGGGTTAAACCATGTTGATTTCAGGGGGAGTCAAGGTAATTGTATTCTTTGCATGCATGGATATATCTTTAAATTGCTTACTACACACAGATACTGACCAGCATTACTATCACACTGTTATTTAGACTTGGGATAGTTAACATCACCTTTCATCTCTAATACTGTTTCCAACAGCTGAAATATGACTTACTTGCAATTAACATGGCTTATCCCAGGAGTAACTCATTTCAAGCACTTAAGTCTGCATCCAGCCTGAGATCTGCAATAAGACACTCCTGCCATTTGAAAAGAGTGCAGCGGCTATATTGGAGAGCGGTCAGACTCCTCAAGTAAGCTAATAGTAACAAAAAACACAAGGCCGTGCTTCAATTCAAATATATGAAATATGTGCAAGTGTATATGTAAATGGAGAGGTGCAGCCAAGGACCAGAAGTGACCCCTGTAAATGCAAGGAACAAAAGACAGGCCCGGTGCTCCATATAGACATTATATAACACTGTGTCAGCACATACATAAAAAGGAGGTTTAGGTCACAATATAGCTATATTGGGTTAGGTCACCTGCTCATCGTCAAGGCTTCTCCTGTAGGTGAGTCCCTATTCAGACACTCCTGCTGATAGCTGTTAATTAGCCGCCAAAGCACAGGGAACAACCTCACTGATGACATCATATAGTGGGCAGGGCCTGACCACGCCTCTTGTAGTTGATTCTTTGTTTATTGGAGTTGAATAACAATATGATACGTGACAGAACAATAACATACATGTTCATCTGTAACCACAAATTAGCTGATACTCAAAAGCCAGTACAACGTGAACAATCATATTGCTAATAATGCTAAAGATAAGTTTAACAGTTTAAGTTTAGCTTGCTAGGTCACTTAGGGCACAACGGGCCACCACGCCTCTTGTCATAGCACGTGCTTTCCTCCCAACTCGTGGGGTGTTTTTGGTTGAAGGTGCATCGATATAACTTAACCCATTTGGTCAACCCAGTGCCTTTCAACCTATAATGGGCGATTTTGGGAGCAATTTCAAAAACATTACATTATACAATGGGTAATAATAAATTACTAACGGCAATTAGTTCTGCAGCCAAAAAACTATACTGCAATTATGAAACCAGTCGAGCATCCCTTTCTTGACTATAATTCTAGAAAAATCATAATTTCTGTTTAAAATGGACTAGCCGAAGGCCTCCTTTGATAAAGAAATAAAAACAGAAAATGTTTTCACAGTTTGGAAAACTTTTATTAACACTACCTTATGTCACATGACTCCAAATCCATAATTGCTTCTTACAATCATTGTGGTATGTACTCAATCTTTACATGCAGGATTTGCCAGTAACACGGATTGCTTTCTTGCACTTAATCCTTAAAGCCATTCTTGGAGTTCAGATGACACTCGTGCAGTATAGACGTAATCACTATTAGGATTGTAGTTTGATGAAACATTAGTGTTATTGACCTTCAAGGCACAAGCCTGCCCCCCCAATTATGCTCAAGTTATCCTATAAGTTTTCCTCTTATGTATAACAATGAATGTGATTTTACATTATAAAAAAAAAATTCAGAAAGAGAGCAAGAAAGATGGATCCAGACTTCTACTGACACTGTTAATCCAAACGCTGAACACAGCTTAGATTCGATTCC
>WWET01000303.1:622469-640483 GCA_011038615.1 Limnodynastes dumerilii
ACATTAGGTTTTTTAAAGATGGGGGAGACAAGAGCATGTTTAAAGGGGGTGGGGAAAAAGCCAGAGGAGAGGGATAAGTTAAAAAGGTGGGCAAGATGAGAGCAGGTGGAGAGAGAGAGACCGGAGAAGATTAGAGGGGATGGGATCAAGTGGGCATGTTGACGGAGGAGATGACAAAAGTAGTGCGTGGATTTCTTCAGCTGAGGTAGGGATGAAAGTAGACATTGGTGGATGATTAGGAAGAGGATTAGAGGGTGGAGATTGAGATGCAGGAGAGGTGATGGTAGAGGAGATGGAGCTCCTGATGGAGTCAATCTTGGAAGTAAAGAAGGTGGCAAAGTCAGAGGCAGAAATGGAGAGAGGGAGGGGGGAGAGAAGAGAGTTGAAGGTGGCAAAGAGGTGGCAGGGGTTAGACAATTGGGAGAGGATGAGGGACTTAAAGAAGGATTGCTTGGCCAGGGCAAGAGCAGAGGTAAAAGAGGAAAGTATGAACTTGAAGTGGAGAAAGTCTGCAAGGGAACGAGCTTTCTTCCAGAGGCACTCCGCGACACAGGAGCATATCTTTAGGAACCAAGTAGCCAGGGAGTGCCAGGGTTGGGGGTTGTTGCAGCGAAGGGAGACTGAGGAGGAAGGGCAGGCAGCATCAAGGGCAGAGAAGAGGGCATTGTTGTAGAGAGGTGGCTAGATTGGGGCAGGACATGGTGGAAATGGGTGCGAGGAGGGGATCAAGGGAAGAGGTAAAAGCCACAAAATCAAGGGAATGGAGGTTTTTTCAGGTGAGAATACATTTGGGTGACGGGGAAGGAGAGGGGGAGAAAGAGAGGGAGAAGGAGATAAGACGATGACCAGAGAGGGGGAAGAGAGAGATGGAGAAGTCAGACAAGGAGCATGAGAAAACAAGGTCAAGGGAGTGGCCCAGGTTGTAGGTGGGTGCTGAGGTCCACTGTGATAGGCCAAGAGAGGAGGAGAGGTTAAGAAGTTTTGTGGTGATGGGGTCTGAAGGATTGTCAACGGGGATGTTGAAGTCACCTAGGATAAGGGTGGGGAGGTCAGAAGACAAAAAGTGGGGGAGCCAGGCGGGCGGTAGACAACAGCAACACGGAGATGGATGGGGTGGTAGATGCAAATGCAGTGGACCTCAAAGGAGGTGAAAGAGAAAGAGGGCTCAGGGGGTATGACGCTAAGTGTGCAGGAAGGGGAGAGGAAGATGCCCACACCACCGCCAGGGCGTTCACCAGGCCGAGGGGTGTGGAAGAAAGAGAGACCGCCATAGCAGAGGGCAGTAAGGGAAGTTGTAGTATGGAGAGGGCGGCAGGGGAGGAAGTATCAGACAAAAAAGGAGAAAAACAACGCACAATGAATGTGTGTTGTGGGTACCTTAAAGTAGTGCAACACCTTATAAAGACAGAGTCAGCTGTCAATTTAAAACCTCATGTTTATTGTTACAGCCATTAAAAATCGTAATAGACTAGAAAACAGGGCGAAAATATTGTAACAAGTAATGGTAACATCAAAAATATGCGTATAGGGTACAATGACCAAATCACTAGAGCATATTGCAAGCAAAACTAACTATCTAGAACACGAAGGGCAGCTGTCCCTAACTAACAACTAATGGCCTCACGGCTCATGCTTCGCACCGCAGTGCATATCTTACCCTACCCTCGCTCACTCATAGAAATGCACAGCTTGCTGCTCACGGATGTCCAGAGGCTACCACACAAAGGAAGGAGAATGCGGACAACTGCTGGCCGGTGCACTCGGTCAGGAAAGTGGTATCCTCATCTCCAATACCAAAGCCTGACGCGCGTTTTACCCGCTGTACGGGCTTTGTCCAAGGCGTAATGCAGGTGCTTGTCTTTATGTAAGAGCTATGTTAAAAATAATGTTACACCAAGAGGCCTGCGACCAAAAGTGTTTCCCACTTTTGATTTGGTGAATGATAATCTATATAAATTGTGGGAGAATACTTTGACCAAGTGCTCGATAGCACAGAAGTAGGTCCCACCATGACCAGTATAAATGGCAGAGAATACCGGTTAGGGGGAGGAGAACAACATCAGTTCCATCTAATAGAAGACCATCTATCAATATATCAAATCGGTATGAAACACTAGGGAATATTGATGATAGGGAGCCTTTTTTAGGGTACAGCCAAAGGGAAAAAAGAGAACCGTTTTAGATAAAAAGGTCAAAAAGAGAAGAGGCATAAGGGGTGGCAAAAATATAACAAGCAGGAGGAAAAATTGCAAATTGAAAAAGAGGAAGTTAGTGAGGGAATTAAAAGAATATATAGAAAAGGAATCAATGCCCCTTGATGAGGAACCATCTAATGATGATCTAGACACCAAAATATTTAATTTGAGCAGTCATGCCCTTAGGGAGAAGAATCCCTTTTACAAAAGGGATTAAAATTTGCTCCCTCGAATTTCTGTAACCCCTTTAATGTCTTTGTGGACGTTCAGAAATTTATAAGGAAGATTACACTCAAAAAATTCTTTAAAGAGAGATCTAGGAATGATGTAGATGAGGAGACAAATAGGGAAACGGAATTTAATTTGCAGTCCACATTTTTTCCAAGGTTTAAACGTGGGAATTTTGTGGAAACCTTCGAAAAAATGGTGACAGAGGACATTCACGTATTGAACAAACAATTACAACATAAAAAGAAACCCAACAGAAATAAATCTAACCTTACAGATTCTGAGTTCAAAGCTATAAAAACATTACAGGATAACTCAGATATAATTCTAAAATCTGCTGATAAGGGAGGAGGTGTGGTCATACTAAATAAGGATGACTAAAAAAAAATAAATTGAAAGGCAATTGATGGACACTACAACTTACAAAAAAATACACACAGACCCAACACTGATCTTATCCATTTCCCTTAGGACATTACTTAAGAAATATCAAGAATTAGGTACTATTACGGAAAAGGAAAGAGAATTCCTCCTTGTCTCAGAACCTACTATTCCAGTGTTATACGTTTTGCCGAAGGTGCATAAGAGCCTCTCCCAGCCACCAGGTAGACCTATTGTGGCTGGGACAGGCTCTTTGACTGTGAA
The DNA here is from genome assembly GCA_011038615.1 of Limnodynastes dumerilii. NCBI lineage: Eukaryota > Metazoa > Chordata > Amphibia > Anura > Limnodynastidae > Limnodynastes > Limnodynastes dumerilii. Next base: position 625,538 of record WWET01000303.1, read on the forward strand.
CCTGTCACTGTATATAGACAGACACCTACAACCTTTAATGGAGTTCATTCCTTCTTTTCTGAAAGATAGCACCGATATATTAAATATTATCAAACAAGTTGAATGGAAAGAAGGTTACAAACTAGTTACTTCGGATGTCACATCACTATACACAGTGATAGAACATAAAGATGGGTTGGCAGCTGTTAAAAAGTTTTGGGATTTTAGCACATTAGAAGAACATCAAAGATCTTTCATATTAGAGGGGATTGAATTTATTCTTTTAAACAATTATTTTAATTTTGATGGACAATTTTATTTACAACAACGGGGCACAGCGATGGGCACCAGGTTCGCCCCATGCTATGCAAATATATTCTTGGCACATTGGGAAGCCAATATCTTGGCCCATGCAGGGGCGGACCTGGTGCTCTGGAAACGCTACATTGATGATGTATTTTTTATATGGGGGGGCACTGATGTGGGTCTTGAGTTTTGTTCACTTTTAAATTCCAATGAGATTAATGTTTTTTTATCGTTTGAAATTAGTCCATTCATGGTGAATTTCTTAGATTTGGAAATCTACGTTGAGAATGATAGAATATTAACTAGAAATTATACTAAAAAGACAGACACGAATTTGCATATCCCTGTGTCGAGCAATCACCACAAAAATTGGATAAAGAACATCCCAAAAGGTCAGTTCTTACGAATTAAAAGGAACTGCACTATGGATGATATTGCTGATGTTCATATACAAAAGAAAAAAAATCACAGTTTTTAAGAAAGGGGTATGAAGAGGATCAACTGAATTCTATCATTGAGGATGTTAGATCAGTGGATAGGGAATCTCTTCTGATCAGAAAAAACAATCCAGCACGGAACATAGCTAAGACCCAAAATATTCCCTTTATTTCTCAGTATAGCTCTCAATATAAAGACGTAGAGAAAATCATTAAAAAACACTGGGATATTTTAAAAAGGGACCCCGAGTAGGCAAAATACATAGGTGAATCCCCCTGTTTCATTTATAGAAGAGCCCCTTCCCTTAAAAACAAACTGGTTAAATCAGCCTTTATTAATCTTAAAAAACCTGGGGAAATTAAAAGTAAGGGGTTTTACCGTTGTGGGCAGTGCCCTATGTGTAAGAATTGTCCGAACAATATGTCCACTAAAAAAACAGAATCCATTAAATCTAGAACGAATGGTAAATCCATTAAGATTGATCAATTTATTACGTGTGACTCGAAGCATTGTATTTATATTTTGGAACGTTCTTGTGAGAAACAATATATCGGCCGTACCACAAGACCTCTAAAACAAGGTGGGCAGAACACTTAAGGAACATAAAGAATGGAGTATTAACTCACTCAGTGTCTGCTCACTTTAAGAAGCAGCACAATTGTGATCCTTCACAAATAAAGAGTTTTTTGGGATTTAAACAAGTCCAGGGTAACTGGAGAAAAAAAGATCATCTGTCTGCATTGGCCAGAGCAGAAATGAGGCAGATCTTTGATCTTAACACTATGGAGCCTGGAGGACTTAACCAGGACTTCGAGCTGAAGTGGTTCCTAGGAGCATAGAAGCAGAGAAGGGTAAAAAAAGAAGGGGAAAGATGAGCAATGTACATACAGTCATACCACCTCGTAAGAGCCCGACCTCGGCCGATCTCGGAAGCAAAACCTGTTGGGCCCGGTCAGTACCAGAGAGGGGGACCTCCTGGGAATACCGGGTACTGTAAGTCGGACTACTCTACCCGAAACCTCAAGAGCCTTTACACTTCAGCTCATTAAAACGTGGCATGGGGCAACCTCCAGCTCTGACCAATGACAGACGGATATTATATACACCTCTCCACTCTGGTCTAATTTTTAGATATTTTTTAGATTTTTTTATAGATCTTTTTATATATTTACATCTGTATTTATATTTTAGGGTTTTTATTGGATAATTGGATGTGTTCTCCACATACCTGGCTTACCTTTAGATAGTGGTTTTTTGCGGATCCTCTTAATAGGTAAAAAGTTAGGTCAGAAAAGGAGCAGGTATACTTTTAGTATATCCTTCTGTCATACATTAAAAGTGTGGTAGTGGGGATACTTCCAGTATATCTATGATTACGTATCCATACATACCCATACCACTATAGGGATCTATAGTGACCAAATACCCTATCATCTTATATGTTAAGAGTGACCCCTACGGATTCCCTTGTTATACCTGTATATACTCTATAGAGGTAGAGATTTCAAATACGGTCACGGTTGTTAAGATTGTAATATTCCATATATGTGTATTTCTCATGATGCCCCCCTATTTTATGTTCACCAGCTTTTATCCCATTGTGTTTTTTGTTACTGTAAATTGGTGTTAATTTAATTGAATTTTTTAATTAAGTTTCAACCTGATGGGCTTATCATACCCCTTGGTTTTAATATCCAATTTTCACACCAGTCCTTGCACAGCCACCTCATTATTTCACCATTATTTATATCCCCCTGATGATTATTATTTGTTACATCTCTTGTATATACATAATGGACTATTTATTGATTTTTATAATAATTTTTATCTTAACGAGATATTCTCATAACCCCTCCCCTTTTATTTATCCCCACATTAGGTCACACTTATCCCACTACCTTATTCTATTTAAATAGGATAAACTTACCACATCATATTCATTTATTTTCACTTATTATTTCTTTGTATCAATTGCACTTTATTTATTGATTGTGTTTAATTACGGACAACAAAGGTGGAATATATTTCATCAAGTGTTTTTATACCAATGTAATAAACTTTTTATATAACGGGAATGTCAGCATATACTGGTATTGTCCAATACAATAAGCCTTAAAACCTCCAACCAATGAGCATGAAGTAAGAAATATTTAAGGAGGAGGAGTACAACACACCGGTCCAGGCTATTGAGAAAGGGCTGAGTGCAGCCTGAAATGCGTTTGCCCGTGGACCGGCTACAGAAGGTGACGTCACTTCCAGGACGCGACTAGGAGAACCGACATCCACACGCTGCATACCCGGGTAGTTACATCTGCAGCGGCGGTGTTCCTCTCCTGCTTCCATCACCGCGACCCTGGTAGGACGCACTGTTCTCCATGCTTTTATCTATGTTATTTTGAAATTTGTATTAATTAAAGATTGTTATGTTTTTACCCTACATGCGAGTTCATATGGATACTTAACCTCCCGGACAACCAGGGTGATACGAAGCTTTTTTTAAAGGACTGTTGTTGCTCCTTGAGTTGGATGCTGGTTTTTTTTATAAGGCTAATTGTTTTAAGGCTCACATTGGGACTATTTATATTGTTGAATAAGGACCACTAGCGAAAGAAAATAGGATTTATTTATTTTCAAGTGGCTTTTTCATTGAATTTTTTCCCACTTACTATTTTTTCTTCTTTTTTGGACATATCTTATTTTCATTGGGCATATTGATTATTCATTGTTATCACACTTATTTATCTATTTATTCATTGTTGGACAATTATTTATTTATTTATTGGCTTATGGATTCACTTTACCTCTCTTAAGGGGACATCTGGTATATTGGATATCAATTGCTACTTTATTTAATTATTTATGTATTTATTGGCTTATGGATTCTATTTTATCTGATTTTCTGACATTCCTTATCCCATTGCAAACACTCAGCGCCGCCTGTCCTACACCTTTATATTTTTTCTCTTATCTACCCCTTGGAGGTACTTTGAGACACATCCTGGTGTTGGATTGCGGCTATTTTAGCAGAGTGCATAGTGCGCTTGAGTACTCATTTTTACAATATTTTGTATGATACTAGCTTGAACATATATCTTAGAGAAATGAATAGACTTATACCTGTCATATTGCATATGCATTACCTCTGTGCATTGTCTAATGGTCTGAATATTGTCCATTGACACTACTGTTAATCACCGGCGTGCTTGTTGGAACTACTCCAAATTTTTATTACTCACTATGAAATTACTTTAAATAAAATCAATTTAGATATTAAAACCATCAGTGACTCATTGAAAGAATTTGAGAGTCAGGAAAATTTTGTGACAGTACTCCAAAATATAAAAACAATATTCATATAATGGAGAATAAAATCACAGACCAAATGTGATAAACTCAGGAGGGATATAGCTGACTTTAATGAGAACAGGGTTTATGACTGGAAGATAGACAACAAAGTCAGATGTAGGAAATGTCATATGATAACCTCTGATTCTGTAACCCCCTCTAACTCTGATCTTGAGTTTACAGATGGCAATGAGTCTAGCCTGGGCTCACAAACTAATCTAGAACTAAATGTCCGAGGTTCTCAAGGACCAGCATCTTTTTTGGACAATCGTCAAGAAAAAAAATATATATACCCATGACCACAAGATTCGGCGTGGGGGGAAATCAAGGAAGAGGCAACTTTGGAGGTCTAAACAGACGACGCCAGAGAAACCGCAGGAGATTTTAACTAACTCTCTAGATCATAAACCTGTCTACACATACCTTGAATGACGATCATAAAAAGGTACTGTCTAAAGGCCTATCCTTCTCCCCTGTACAAACTGTAGATCGTTTCAATTTGGAGTGTAATTTACACCTATACTTACGTAAACTAGCACTACATTTGATTTATAATAGGGAGGTGGTTACAGATGGGGACATTCCTAGTCAGATACATCCTGGTTTTGACAAAAATGATTTATTGGCAATTCAAATGTTGGAGGAACTTTCTGATGAAAGTAATCCAACATTCAGTATATCTGCGTCTTTTAGACCTAGATCACAATTCTTTCCTGACCTTGACAAATACCCTACACTTACGGTTTTTAAAAACCTGGTCACACAGGATTTCAATAGGTTGGTAATCAATTCATTGGACAAACCCAGAAGACATAATGTCAGTAAAGGAGAAAGCTGCCCTTGATGAGATACAGAGGTGGGACGACGTAGTAGTGAAGCCCTCCGATAAGGGGGGCAATGTCGTCATATGGCCCATCCAAATGTATGTTAAGGAAGCTAGACGTCATTTGGATGATCCACGGTGTTAAAAAAAAAATTATTTGGAAACCCCACCGATGACTTCTTGGGGATATACAACTCTAAGATCAAAAGGGCAAAAGATGAAGGGATCATTACTCAAAATACCTTCCGTTTTTTAACTGTAGAATGCCCGTGAGTTGCTACCTTTTATTTATTACCCAATGTTCACAAGAATCTTACTTGTCCTCCCGGCTGCCCAATAGTTTCTGGCAATTTGTCACTCACTGAGCAGGCCAGTAAATATGTTGATGCACATTTACGCCACTTTGTAACGGCCCTTCCCTCATACATCAGGAACACACCTGACTTATTGACCCATATTGATGACATTCTTGCCCCCTAAGGGACCTGGCTGGTGTGCCTGGATGTTGAATGATGCTGGTTTAAGGGTGATACAATATTTCTTGCAAACTGTTCCCCCGGATCCCCACAATGATTTTATTCTCTATCTCCTCAATTCTGTTTTGAAAATGAATTATTTCCTCTTTGATGGTGGCTACTTCCTGCAGGTACGGGGCACGGCGATGGGGACAGCCTGTGCCCCTACCTACGCCAACCTATACCTTGGCTGTTGGGAGCAGGACATCGTCTTCACAGAGGCCCATGAGATTTACACCACTCATGTGCTTCTGTGGCTCAGATATATATCGATGATGTCCTGCTCCTATGGCAGGGGAATGAGGCCATGTTGGACCTCTTTTTGGACACAAATTTCAGGGATAATGAATCGCCATCTCCCTATCTTGAAGTCTGAACCAGTCCTCGCTTCTATACTTGGTGACTCTGTTTCCTTCTGTTGGCGTAGATCTAGGAATCTACGAGACATTTTGGTGAAAAGTTTTTTTTGCCTCTTGCCCTTCTAAGAAAGATAAATTACCCTGGCTCTTATGCATGTGGTAATTGCAACACATGTTCTTACATGACAAAGACCACACAGGTCATAGACCATTTTGCACAGGTTAGGCATTTGAAACACATGAATTGCAATACAAAATTTGTTGTCTATTGTTTGGTATGCGACTGCCAACTGAAATATGTTAGCAAAACCATCCGACCTTTTAGGACACGCTTGATGGCGCATATTCGTTCTATTCGGAATGCTCCATCAAATAAAGAAAAATGCAAGATACTAACCCCTATTGCAAGACATTTTTTGCATAAGCACGATGCCAATCCCAGTAATCTGCAAGCCTTCCTTTTAGAAAGAATATTTGTATCAGGAAGGGGTGGTAACACAGACTAATTCTTCTGAGAAAAGAAACTAATTGGATTTTCTCTTTGAATACTGTTCCACCGAATGGGATCAATGAAAACATTTCATATCTGCCTTTCATATAAAGTTATGTATGCCAATTCTAATGTGCTAATCTACATGGAAAAGTAAGTCACTCTGTATGTTCCCATATTCATATTCTGACCTTGTATGTGTGCATTGCCACTCATTTATTAGATAGGATTTTTTTTTACTGCTGTATCCCCTTATTCTTTTTATATATAATTCTTTTTATATGCAGTTCAAATCTACCAGTCATTTTGTGAAAGACTGGCCATACTTGGATTGAGGGGTCAACTTTATCCCATTTGAGAAGATCTGTCTTTTTAAGGTCAAACTGGTGTGTTTTTCCCTTTAAAATCTCCCTTCAACTTTACAGCGGAGGCAAATGAATTTTGCTTAGCAACAATGTGTCATCTTTACAAGCGTGTCGGTTCAGTAAACAGTGTTTAAATGGCAAAGTGGTACCTTCGCTGAAGTATCGTTATTGTAAGGCATTATAAATAAATTAACATTTTTGTTCCCCCAGGGGGTTTAAGTCTTAGCGATCTGGGTAACTTGTATGCTGTTGCTCTGTACTTTTTCCTCTTTCCTTTTGTTTTTCTCCATGCTATTGACGTTTATGTGAAGGTGGTGGTTGTGTAGTTGTCAATTATGTGCATGTAGGAATTTATAAAAGTATGTGACCACACTCCCTTTGTACTCATCTTTTTCTCTCTTTTTCTCAGTGTTTCGCAACTTAATATGCAGATCACAACAACACAGCCATTTAATATTGTCAATTGTATTTTTATTCCGTTTTCTTGTCACACCCTATAGACGTAACCAACAGTTCCTGATTGGTTCTCCTGACTATAAAATCATTCAGCTGCAGCACCTGCATTACGCCTTGGACAAAGCCCATACAGCGGGCGAAACGCGCGTCAGGCTTTGGTATTGGAGATGGGGATGCCGCTTTCCTGACCGAGTGCTCCGGCCAGCAGTTGTCCGCATTCTCCTTCCTTTGTGTGGTAGCCTCTGGACATCCGTGAGCAGCAAGCTGTGCATTTCTATGAGTGAGCGAGGGTAGGGTAAGATATGCACTGTGATGCGAAGCATGAGCCGTGAGGCCATTAGTTGTTTGTTAGGGACAGCTGCCCTTCGTGTTCTAGATAGTTAGTTTTGCTTGCAATACGCTCTGGTGATTTGGTCATTGTACCCTATACACATATTTTTGATGCTACCATTACTTGTTACAATATTTTCGCCCTATTTGCTGGTCTATTACTATTTTTAATGGCTGTAACAATAAACATGAGGTTTTAAATTGACAGCTGACTGTCTTTATAAGGTGTTGCACTACTTAAAAGTACCCACAACACACATTCATTGTGTGTTGTTTTTCTCCTTTTTTGTTTGTATGCACGTTTATAGGTACCAATAGGAGAACCCTTTGAGATTTTTTTGAGCAATCTTGGAAGCCTATTGTGTTATTTGCTGGTGCGACTATCTCTAGTGAGGTAGTATCAGAGGCTGAGAGCCAGGTTTCAGTAATGGCGAGAAGGTTGCAGGAGTTGGAGATGAAGAGGTCATGGATGGCAGGGAGCTTGTTGCAGATGGATCTAGCATTCCACAGAGCACAGGAGAATGGGAAAAAGGGAACAGGAGTGATGTGTATTAGATCGGAGGGGTTACAGGAGCGAGTTAAGGCATGAGGTAGGGGGGTGGGACGTGGACAGGAGATTAGGGTGGGTATGGGAAAGGCAGGGGAGACTGATGGAGGAGTGGTATAGGTTGAGTAGGATGGGTGGGGAGGAAGTGAAAGAGGAGGGACAGGGATGGAGAGACAAGGGCCATGACAGTATGAAGGAGGAACTAAGAAGTGGAAAAGGCAGAATATCTGGAGAGAGACTGTTAAGAAATGAAATGAGTGCAAGATAGTTAAAATCATGATCAAATTTAAAGCTATGTGCAGATAAATGTAGTGCAAGGTTAATAGAAGTCCAAAGCAGTCACCAGAAGCAGCATCAGAGGTTTATCTTGCACTGTGCAGGAAAGGATTTCCAGGAGGGGGGTCCATTAAATGCTGTAGTTACTGGTTTAAACTTCAAAATCCCCAGTGGATGTTGTTTGATAAGCCGATGTTGAAAGGGTAGTATTCAGTTTCCTCCTGTTTAACTCCGGTCTAACTCCGCATTTACTTTCCACTTAAAATGATCCACTTTATATTGATACACTTAAGCAGCCAACCGGCTATGCAGCCTACACTAACCTAATAGAAACGGAGATTTTATAGAACCGCTCAAATCTATTTCTCTTGACTTGTAAATACTTTACACTCTTTATCCCTGTAAAATGTAAGTGTTATAAATTCATTTAGTTTTTTTTAGCAATATCATGTAATTATAACATGTGTTTTGAATGCAAATTATACTACTGTAAAGTGTTGATATGGATTGTAAATAAAATGTCATAATGATACACTATAAAATATATTTAATTCAGTTTTCTTATGGATATATATTTTACTAGTAACATGGAAATAAGACAAACCCTTTTGTATGTTAATGAGCTCAGGTAAGATTTGAGAATGAGACAAGCCAGACGCATTCCTCCATCTGATTGGCTGATGTCATTCTCCACCCACTGAAGTAGTGCTATATAGTGGGATAGGGATGTATTATGTGATATTAGTTTAGGTATTGCAGATACTGACAAGGTATTTAAATGTTACATATTGTATTATATCTCTCTCCTCTCTCTCTCTCACCTATATCACATTTTTCACCTCTTCTGTCTCACAAATTATTCGTATTTTATTCAGATCTTAATGTTAAAGATCAAAGTGCAGGAGTCATTAATATAAGAACTTAAATGTATGTTAATGGTTACAAGCTATTTTATTAAGATATGTAAATAATATTTGATGTATTGATTATTAAACATTACATTAGTTTACTTACTCATTTTGGGCCTGATCCAGACCTACGACATCGCTCATACGCATTTGCGTATGATCGCTTTAGCGTAACGGCGGAGAAAGGCGTCCGTACGCATGATCTTCCAGAGTGTCACACGCCCACATTTTGTTCGTAGTGCAGCGATCATACGCCCGACTAACTAATATTGTACTAAGGAACTGTACGAGTGTCCATACGAAAAATCTAACATTCGGCACAAACCTTCATACGCTGATGGTCCTGCGTACGCTCTAATGTGTAGGCTATTTTTTCCTTTTGTATTGGCCCTGTCTTTCTATATCTTATTTTTTTTCATGTTTCTAGAGAAATAGCTGAACTTTCAAATTCACAGTACTAAATCCTGGCACATTATATGAAATGTATGTCCAAAGATCATCAATAGTGTTGTGTTTTTGGAATTAAAATAAAGCACACAAATGCATTTAATTATTTTAACAAATATTGTTTATTTCAACAACACGTAACAATTTTTAAATAACTAAAAACACACCAAATATTAAACTAGGTTCAACATGAACATAAAATAATTAAAGTAAACTTATCTAGATAAATGATACAACGTAAGTAAAATCTGGGCAGTTTGCCCCATCTGCACCAGCATGTGCAGCAAGTTGATCACTTTTTCTGTGAAGGGGTCCATTGCAAGAGCATGTTCCACTTGCACATCTGTAGTAATAAATAAAAGAAATAGATTATTATAGTATAATGTAAATACAATATATTATGGTTTCAGAGTGTAAAGAAACAGAGTTTAATGCAATCCTATATATAGTAATTTTTGGGTTTGTTCGTTCTTGCTGTATGTTTTATGTTACATATTCTCATTGCACCAGCATGTGCAGCAAGTTGATCACTTCTTCTGTGAAGGGGTCCATTGCAAGAGCATGTTCCACTTGCACATCTGTAGTAATAAATAAAAGAAATAGATTATTATAATAATATGTAAATACAATATATTATGGTTTCTGAGTGTAAAGAAACAGTTTAATCCAATCCTATATATAGGTATTGTTTTTGTTTTTCGTTATTGCTGTTTCTTTTATCTTACATTTTCTCAGGCCTGTCGTTCTACTAATTTTGTATTTAAATTATTCTAATCTTTACATTCTTTAACACTTATAAGTTAATGTTGATATTGCTTTATTTTAAAATCATATAATGTTCTTTTTTTACCCTCATGTGTTCAGCCTAGCTGTTTCTATTTAATCATTGTTAGTGTAATTATTAAATGTATTATTTATTAAAATAACATGTTTGTTTTTGTTTTTTTATGTTCATTCATGCTAATATTAATTAGTTTTGACATTGACCTTTCAACAGCTAAAGTTTGATCGTCATCTCATTGTTGTCAAAGTTTGACAATAAAAATACTAATGTACTACAAAATAATGTTACAAACAAAATTTCTACACACTAATGAAGATGAGAATACATCATAACAAGAAATAATATTCACACATTAATTTATTAAACTATAAATCCATGTTTACCCTGATCCCCTTCATCAGTAGCATGATGCACATGCTGGTGCTCATCCTCCTCCTCAAAGTGGTTGTCCGGTGAGGTCTCCTCCGGGTCTGGACTTCTAATTGGCCCTTGTGTGAAATCCTCCATCCCCTCAAGGGCTGCATGTGGGGGTGAGGGTTGAATTCCCTCTTCATCCTCTTCCGCCTCCTCCGGCTCATCCGCCTCCTCCGCCTCCAACAGCTGGAGTCTTGCATATTCTGCAATGCGGTGTCTCTCCCGTCCTAACAATAAAAATAAAATGTGTGTTTTTTTATTTAGTTGATGTACAAATACATAATTTCAAACTATATAGGTTTTATTTACTGGTCAATTTTTAAAACATAAGCATTGTTACCTAATATTCGTTTTGTAATGATAAAATTGTTTTCTATTTATACCTTGCTACTAAGATGAGGGAGGGTTAAATGGTGGACCTATTCAAGACGTTGTTTAGGAGAGCCTTTCAAAGTGCACCAGTCACATACTTATACCAACACATTAACGGACAACATCCTAATGAATTTACATTAAGTAAATAAGTAAATAATTTAGTTAATAATTGACTAATTATATAATTCATTAATCAATTAATGAAATAATGATTTACTTACTTACACATAAGAGCAAACTCACGATTAATGGATAATGCTAAAATACATATTTATATTTAATACTTACGCCGTCTATGACGGTCAATTTGAAGTCTGACTTCAGCCAATAGATCTGGCTGTCGCCGCCTGAGATCAGACCACCGGCGCATTAACTGGTCAATGCGCCGGCGAACTCTCAGACGGCATCTGATTTCACGCTGCACTCGGACATAAGCTGCCCGAACAGCGGCATTACAGCGTGGCTGCCTCAGATCAAATTGATCCATTTCAGCCACTAAAATGCAGAGTTGCCTCCTGCTAAATGGATTCGCACGAGCTGCAGCCATTTTTAGAGCAAAAGAATGATCTAAAATGGTGGATTCACGCATAAGAACAACTAACGACGCGATTGGCTAATAGGAGAAACGCCTTCAAGGAGCAACAAATCACATTACTGTACTATATGTAACAAATAGAAGAAACTTATAGGTTGCATAGAACATCAATCAGATTACATATGCAGTAATAGGCCTAAATTGTACACTATATTTTTTACATTCCCTGTATTGTAAACAGTAATAGGTAATGTCATATTTCATCGACAGCTCACATGAAGCTTACTTTTTACTAACTTCATAGTATTTCAAATAATTTTCTGTGAATTTATAGCCATCACACATGAATAAAGTTAAATATTTCAAGTGGCACGATCATTAATCTCTGGAGACTGTGAGCAAAAGTACACCATGGGTTAATACTTACGTAAACGTACGCATGTGCGAATTAGCGCAGGCTCATGTCAACCTATTTAAAGAGTTTTTCATCCAAACCTCGTTTGCATCTCATCAGAAATGGGTCCCAAAGGGAAGGCTCGCAATCCAAATTTTACGCCACAGGAAGTGATTCATCTGGTGGAAAAAATTTTGGAAAAATTGTATATAAATGACACCGAAATCGCAGGCCATCTGAGAGCACAGGCATGGTTGGACATCTATGCTGATTTTGTCAATTTCTCTACATCACAAAATCCACAATGCCAACCAAGGACATTGAAAAATATAAAGAAAAGGTACATCTTATAATTTACATAGCTGATAAACATGGACATGTGCATTGTGTTTAGTTTTCCATAATCATATGTTCAAGATGCATTGCATGTTGAACATATGAACATATGATTGATAATTTGTAAATAACAGAAAATTACTCCTTTTCAATCCCAACATTTTTGGAGTACTATTTAACCATTTTGCAAATTGCTAAATATACATATCTAAAGTTAAGTAATGTAATGTATAATGCTCTGTTTTGTTATTTTTTGCATATTAAAGATGGTCTGATCTTAAACAAGCGATTAAGAAAAAACTTGCAGAAAAAAACAAACATCTGCAAACAACAGGTGCCGGACCCATGCCTGAATCCATGCAACTCACAAGCGTTGAAAGAATGGCCTTGAGGGTGGTGAGTGTGGCAGAGGTTGAAGGGGTGGGTGACATGGATACCAGTGCTGGCCCACCCCCACGATTACTTACACCTGTCGTGGAAGAGGAGCATTCCGACTCTGCAGGTAATAACCTTTTTGGTTGAGTCTTAATTATTATGTAATTAATATAATCATCACCAAAATGTTGTGTTTTTGTAAAAATTATCGATTTTTTAAAAACATTATTTAACATCAAAATTTTGTTTTTACCTGACAGATCCACTAGACTTTGAACCACATATGCCTCCAAGTTCTTCCATTTCTGATGTCACATCAGAGGATGACACACAACATCCACAACAGGCTGGGGAACAAAGAGTATCACATATTACACAAGCAACTCCTTCAGCAACCGAACAACATTATGCTACTATGCGATCCATAGCTCAAAAATTAGATAGAAATTATGATGCTACAATTGAACAAACAAAAATCCAACAAGAAAGAAATGATTTATTCAAGGATTTTTTCAAACAAATGATCGAGCACAATCTTCGCATGGAGGCAAAATTTGACCAGTTTCTCGTACAAAATATGGCAAAACAAATGCAAGTTGATAATGAAGTGCCATCCACCTCAGGAACACAAAGGCAGCAATGTCCCAAAAATCCCATTCCAGAACCGGCAGAAAATAAGGCACGTACACTCACCAGAGCAGCAAAAAGGGTCAATACAAGGTCAGGCACAGCATCCAGATCCAATGAAGAAAATAACAACCCTCCACCTAAAAAACCAAAACAACAGAGTGAGGAAAAAAAAAATACCAAAGGAGGTAAAAAATCACTAACCAAAAAAAAATAATAATACTGATTTTTTTGGGCCCTTAGTTAAGTCATTTCACATGGTTATTTGAGAAACAAAATTACCTGTTGTTATGTACTTGTTTATATGGATTAAATTTATCTTTATCTGATGTTGATTTGAACTTTTTTTTTATAAAATTGGAGTTTTGAAACCATATTAATCTATTAATTTAAAAAATGTTATGAGATATAACATAAGTAGATGCTTAAAATAATACATGTCATTACTACTTAATAATGACTCAAAATACATGTAAAAAATGGGTGTGTATACATTATTAATATAGTACTAACCTCAAAAATATGTCTGGATAACATGGTGCCTGAACTGTGCTCCAGACTGTGAAGAGTTGATGTTCCGCAGATGATGTTCTGACAGAGGAGGGTCCACATCTGCATCAGCCTCAATCTCTAAAGGTATCCCATGTCTCACCGCGATGTTATGAAAAATGCAACACAGAACAACAAGCTCACATACCTTGTCAGGCGCATACATAAGGGCTCCCCCAGACCGGTCCAGACACCGAAACCTAGATTTTAGCAGCCCAAATGTCCTTTCAATAACCTGTCTGGTGGCCGTATGGCTGGCGTTGTATGCCTGCTCCTGCTCTGTGCTGGGGTTCAACATGGGCGTCAGGAGAAAGGGCCTCTGAGGATACGCACTGTCACCTTGGATTGTTAAAAAAAAGGTATAAAAAAACATAATTAGATTTTATGTCTTGCATTTTCATGTGTACAAGTACATGTTGTCCAGAGTTATCTGATGTACATACCTAAGAGCCACGCATCACTACCACCGTTAGCATGCCTCTCTTCTAATCTTTGCCATATTGTGGATTGCCGCATCACTAAGGCATCGTGACTGCTGCCTGGAAATTTGGCAACCACATCATGAATGAGTAGGGATGAGTCACATATCATTTGTACATTTATGGAGTGGAAACTCTTTCTATTTAAAAAAATAGAAGAGTTTCCACCCCTTGGTACTAATGCGACATGTGTCCCATCCACAGCCCCTATTACATGTGGGAAGCCTGCAATGGTGTAAAACTGCTGCTTAATCTCCACAAGGGCTGCCTCATTCAATGGCATATAAATGAATTGGGACATGCGCAACAGGAATGCTCTCAAAACCGTGTTCAGAACACGGCTGAAAGATGACTGGGACACTCCTGTCCTGTCGCGCATGACCCGTTGGAAGGAGCCAGAAGCACAGAATTGTAGCACCGCCAGGAGTTTTGTAAGCGGTGAAATTGCTGTACGTGACGTGACATTTGAAGTCAGGTCCCTCTGCACAACACAA